>CABFOW010007042.1:0-26910 GCA_902141385.1 Timema californicum | reverse complement strand
AAATTATTCATTAACTAATATGGGTTAAACAAACACACTAACCTAATTGTACAGAGAAAATAAATAAATCTATTAATAATTTTTGTTTTCCCATTTAAAATGCATAGAAATGGAAACATTTTAACGAAAATATTTCAATAACTATTTTTAGCATTGTTTGAAAATTCCATAAGAATCATGAAAGATGCCCAGATATTTTACTAAAATAAATAAAAAACAACAATGTTGAATTATTAGGGTTTTTAAAAACATTTATTTGTTTATAACCATGCATTTATGGGTAGGCTAGGCCTTAAGTTCAATTATAGCCATTCTGAGATGTTTTGTAAATTTCAATTTAATATTCGCAAGGAAACAAGCTGAAGTAATTAAATTGCGTGTTGTGATAATAACTTGATTTATCAGATTAACACAAAATATTACAAACAATTAATTGTGCAATAAAAAAAATTCCAGGTAATTTTAGTACAATAAGTTATATAAATAGCCAATATATAATAATTTTTCAAGAATAAAACAACTTAATAAAAATATTCGAAATTTAATTCGGCTTGGAGAATATTTAATATATTTGATTAGAGTTCGCTTGGAATTTAAAAAATGGGCTTCGCACACCCTTAAAACTTACAAAAATTTTTGGTTTATTCCCCTGAGAACTCACCGAGATTGGCATACCCACGTCGAAGGGCAAGTGGACTAAACGTCAAGCTCGAATGATCTGGTATGATAGAAACAAGGAGGTCAGGATTCAAATCCTGACTGAGTGTATTGAGGATATTTTTCCATAAATGTTTTCCTGCTCTTTCACCACGCAAATGTGGGTGCATTTAATATAAAATGCCACCTGAATCATTCCAACTTCATTAGTGTGGTTAAGTATGGATAGCCAGGATTGGTAGTAAGGCACAGTGCCAAAATAAATACCCGGCTTGATTAAGATTGACTAAATATGGAAATAGTTAATATCATGAGTATTTAATAAAGTACTCGCATGTGTCCTTTGAGTTGGTTGTATTCAACTTACAAATCATTTAACCTAAGAAACCACACTTTCAACCTGCTCATGGCAAATGTGATCTTAACTGATAGTTCAAAAGATATTCTAAAGACAATAAAGTATTCATACACCTCATAAAAATGTTTGTTACCCTTTGGTCAAGTGTTGTAAATCACTTGAAATAGTGATAAAAATAAGTTTTATAGACTTATGAAGTTTAAAAAGTAGTTAATAACCTCTAAACTGTCAGAAAACTCTAACAATGTCCATGGATAAGCTATATGAGTGCTTCCCAAACGCTTCCCAATGAGTTTTATTGATCATAAAAGATTTTTTGGATACTGTTAAGTCTAGTAGACGCTCAGTTTGTCGTCGTTTTGTCATGGGGCTTTCATTAATTAGTCTTTCTTTCCCGCTGACACAGCTGTGTTTAGTCTACCTTTAAAGATTTATTTAAGTTTGAAACAAACTTTTATACTTTACAATATATCAGGTATTTATTGAATTCCTTATGCGTGTAAGTACCTGTGAGAGGAACACTCAGTTTGCCCCTAAAAAGTAGCCGACCTACCGGGCATTGTCCCACTACGGCAGAAGTTCCCAAACTGAAGGAGCCATTAATGTGGATTTACACATTCGCCGAAAAATGAATGCAGAACGAAAACGTGGTCACGTGACGAGTTCTAATCAAATAACAATAATTCCGCCTCATCGCTTCGATGTCCTGCTGAATTTCAACGCATAACTACTCTGTCCGCTCTTTCTGAGATCTTCGTCACGGGAGAACCAATCAAATCTCAAAACCAACCATCTCAAATCAGTGTGCATGAGCATATGACAACGCATGCGCTGTATAGCTAACAGCAAGCAGACAGCTATGTTGAACGTTGTGAGATGTGAAATAACTCATTAATGTAAAGCGTGTGTATCGACTTATTGGATTGTGCCACGACACAGCATTGTAATTTGAAAACATCCATCGGGAAAAAAATGTATCTATAATACAGTGAAACATGCCTTAAGTGGAATCGCAAGGGCCCAAGATATTTTCCCACTAAAGCCAGGTTTCCGTTTAATGAAGGTGTACTATCAAAATTAAACTAGGGACATGCACGTAATGGAGATAAAAATCTAAAATAAAATACCACACTCATTATTAAACAGTACTCATTGTTCACACTATAGATGAACATATGGAAACATTACCCTGAAAAGAAAAAAATTACTCACTTTGTATTTATTTTTTAATTAGTCGTGCAGGGTTTTCTGCACACAGTTTATTCTCTTGGCTGCCTGACTTTCCACAAACACTTTAGCCTGAGAAATCACACTAAGCATATCAGAATCATTCCATTGTAGGGCAAATTGCTGCAGTTCTTTCAAACTTTTGACAGTATATTGATAAGTCATCACGTTAAACTTTTCTTCTTCTAACACAATGCCATTTTCTTCTTCTTCTTCCTCCTCCTTCTTTCCTTACCAACTTTCTTTAAAACCTTCCACTAAGGCATTGATATCCATTGTGTCTGGTCCAGTTTGAACGCTATTGTATATGGTTATGTAGTCTTCAGTTCAATATTTTATGATAGTGCACTTCAACATTCTAAATGGTGCCCTGATCCATTGGTTGAGAAATACTTGTGGTGTTTGGAGGGAACCAAGTAAGTCACACGTTCAAAAGTTCCATTTAGGCGTGGCATGTTTTGTTGTCCAAAAACAACAAAACATGCTGGTTTTGCTTTTTCATTCTGCCATTAAAAGCTGTTAATCATTCCTCCATTATTTGTGACGTCATACACGCTTTTTAGTTGGATCTCCGCTTAGCGGGAATTTTCCTTATGCCCATGTTTCTGAAGCATCGTGGCTGTGCTGCCTTACCGATAACTAATGGTTTTTCCATTTCACAAGACATGAAACCACAGAGAAAAACAGTCCATCTTTATTTTCTCAGTTTTCCTCCCGAGCATTTTTCACATTTCAGACACAGTGATTTATTCGGTGGTGTGCGGAAATACAGTCTAATCTCTTTACCATTTGTTATGTTTTTATGTTTATATCCCTCGATTATGGAAGGAAGATTAGCAATCCACTCTTCAATGGTTTAAATATTTACATTACTCGATTCACCATATCGTTAAAAACTATCCGATGCCTCTTGCGAAAAATCTCCAGCTATCCATTAGATGCTTTGAATTCAGCTTTCCCCAGACAAACCACACCCAAACTATTTCATTAATGTCTTCGTTTGAAAATTTCAATTATCCTTTTATATTTCCATTAGCACACTTTTCCCGCAGCTTCAAAATTTCCATTTTCTTCTTTAGAATCTCGTACACTTGAGTTTTACCAACGCTAATCATCTTCATGATTTGCTGTACAAATAATTTATCTCGCTCACTTGCATGAATAACTTTTACTTTCGTGTTTAGAAAAAGCACAACTCTCATCTTTGAAGCCATAATGACAACGGCCAGACTAAAGTAAATAAAGCAGACTCAGAGTCCATATTGAGTAAAATTTCCGGAACGGACAAACAATTAAATTTCAACACAGTTAGTGCTGTACCGTAAAAGTTGAATTCCATAGGTTATTGACAAGACATTAGCGCGGAAAGGGGATTAGAGAGATAGCAATCAAGAATAAATTACAGTTCACAATTCTGTAAGCAAGGTAACAAAATAACTAAGAAGGAGAAAGGAAATATACCTGGCTCAACACCTCAACTCCTCTTAATATAAAGGAATAGTTAGAGAAAACAAAACTCTGTAAAATGTATAGGATGCAAAAAAAAATGTATAAAAGATATACGCCGGAAGATTGGAAATTTTCCATATAAAAGCTTATCTTGAATTCCGTTTACGCTTTGACAATTTCCGTTTAGTCCAGGAAACTTAGCATGTTTGTCAGCCCTGAAGTGACGGGACCGTAAATTATTTCCGTTTAAGACAAGTTTCCACTTAATAAAGGGTCCGTTTAAGGCAGGTTTCACTGTATAAGTTTATCAACATATTTTATGTTCTAGTAGATGATCATCTGTTTTAAGTGTGCGTTACAATGCATCATGGGTCAACACACAGCGAGTGAACTGCTGCGCCATCCAAGCAGATTCTTCTTTCTATTTTCGGCGAACGTATGAATCAATCTTTACACCAGAAAAAATACAAGCTGAGACCTTCATACACTTTTTTTACAATAATATCATGAACATTCAATAAAGACAATTATATTTTAAAATTATTAAAAAAGCGTAGATCAAACGGAAATAATAACATGTTCTGGATGCGCCTTTGGCAAAATGTCCTTTATTCATATTTAAAAATAAACGGCAATTCTAATTACTGATGCTATTTGTTAGAGTGAAAAACCAATAAATAATATTCTAAAATTGCCTTGAGAAGCCTGAGATAGCTATGGCTGAAACCAAAGGCTACGTGGAGCACTGATTGAAAAATGCTTCACTATGTTAGGCTTATATCTTATAAGATAGGGCCAGAGTGTAATAGGCATGGTCAAAATTTTGATGACATGTCATCATTTTATTGTTTCATCAAAGATAATGCTAATAAGTAAGCCTACATAAACTTTGTTCATGATTACCCTGGTTGTAGAAATGTATATTTTATAGGTCAGTTTAAGGTCTTTTTTTTGTCTTTTTGGAATTCTAGTTCATATGTTCTGTGTTTTTATCTTTTTAAATTAATCTTTAGACATGTATAGGCATTTTTGAGTAATTTGAAGAATTTTTTGTTGATTAGGTATATTTTTAATGCCACCAATAAATGAATACATCTATTTAATCACACAGTTATTCGAATGAGGAGATAATGTAGGTCATGAACTTTATGTCCTCTTTGCTTGTCTGGTTGTAAAATACACATTCCTGGTGAGACACTGGTACTAAGCTGGAGGGGGTTGCGTTGGGAGGGGGTAGATATTACTTCTGAAGCAGATATTTCTAAATCACTATTTATATTTAGCAGAATAAAAGAGTTTAGTAGTAAAATACTTCAATTCATGGATAATATTTAGTTTACATTTATAAAGCACGCGTTTGATTTAGTCGTGTGTATTTATTAAACATATTTGTTCATATTTTTAGATCATGTTTTGAAAATTTAAAGTTAATTCCAAATAAATTTTAGGTCATTCTATAGGTCTTTTCTGATCATTTTTAAATAGGCACTAATCAAAATCCGGGCCCTGGTAATAGGTCCAGATAAGCCTTTCAAAGTGAACGGAGTGTATAAGTACTTTCCTAACAAATAAATATAATACATAATAAAATCTACCTGAACACCCTTAAAAAATTTGGGGGCAAAGGGGAGGGGAATGAATGATATCAATCTCCCTGGTTAAGTCTAAGTAACAGGGTTTGAAGGTCTAGCGAGTACTTTACCACTTAGTGATATTACTAGTCACTTATTTGTGCACGGGGTTAAGTAGGGTTGGGGGGCAGACTCATTTCTATTATTCAGATCAGCGATCTACTCCCGACTGACTGTAATGGCTCGGGCCGAGGAAGTGGCAACCTCGCCCGCGGAACCTGGACAGGCCTATAGGTTTCTACGATGGGGGCGAGTTGGAGCCGATGTTACTAATACCCTTTAAAATTGAAGAGGTGTAATAATAATACTCCCCCCTCCTGCTAGGAAGGGTGAGGGTGGTGTGAGAATGCCAGATCGTTTCCACTTCAGATCGTGTTCAAACACTTATTTTCACCACCCGGCCTCCCCCCCAATAACCCAAGCACCCTATCGGGCGAGAGGACTGATGTTAAGTGGAAGAGGGGAGGAGGTATACATCGTACAATCAGCACAATGAACGCTATTGTTAACAACGTGATACTCCCCATTCAACGGTTTAACTCACCCTCCCACCCGCATCCCAATCGTTTCCCTCGTCGGACAATGCCACTTTAATTTCATACGCGTGTGCTAGTCCCAGCCCAGATTAATTTAGCACTTCAACCGCACACACAAGTCGGTACACACAGCTCCACCGCACAGTCAGTCCATCTTCGGGGGCGTATCGTGCGCCTTTAGAATTAGTGCCTCTCATTTTTAACAACGCTTCATGTGAATATACCGCGTTTTATTTCATCATAAAACCATTTTTTTAAACAAAAACAAATTATTTTAAAAGTAGGTTACGGGAAGGGTGAAAATTAAAAGCAGGGTAAAGTTATCTCACCGAAAGCAGTAATAAAGTTTTTATTTTTTGTTGTCAGAGTCAGAATACTATCTATCTGTTAAATGTTCATGGGGTTATTATTTTCCCAGCTCAGTCGGAGTGTCCACTTAGAACGTGGGTCGGTCTTCAAATCCAGCTCCTGTTTCAACAGGCGGGATTTAATGAAAGCGGACTTCACATGCACTCGTTTTACTAAACCACTAATCACATGTCATGAAGGGGTCATATAGTCTTGTGCCAGTCAGCAAGTAGGCCTATAAAGCAATCAGTCATTGTGTATTTCATTTAGCAGTGGTGTATTCTGAGAACAATTAATAGGTATGCTGTACTCTAAACAACCACCGTTGTCCAAGACCGTCAAGAAAATAATTTCAAGCGATATATTTGAATATGTGTTCATATAGAACAGTGGTTCTCGAACATTTATTATTTACCGTTAACTGTATGCTACCTTAGGATATTTTGAGCCCCCCCCCCCTCTTCAACTCCCATATTCTCTCTTTTTTTATTTATCCATAACGATGATTACCATTGACTCACAATGTAATAAAAGTAACTCCATGGTGTCAGCCCGCATTCATACTATACCTACCGAGTGGCTACCAAACTGTTTGGCGAATTAGCGCCAACTCTTGCGGATAGAGGGTGTCATGTTGTCAGCACAACGATGACTCCGGCCATTAAGCTCGGCTTTCTATACCAGAGCCACTACTACCTTATTGGAGTAGCTCCTTATTTATCCACTCTAGGCTGAATCTAACACGTTCCAGACCCACTGCTTCCCAGATAATCTGGATGCGCCGGGAATCAAACCCAGGACCTCTGGACCTGTAGTCAGAACCTCTAACCACTATACCCCAAAGGCGACCCTCTAATTGTAATGATATCCATATGATTAAAAATTTAAGTAAATATTACTGTCGGGGCTAAGAGTGGTATGGGAACATTTCTGAATGTATAAGAGAGACAGATCCTATTCAATTAGTCTAGTGTAATTAAAAGCACACAGTTAGTAATACTCAAAGCTAACAATCATAATAAGAGTAAAATGTAGTGGTACATGGATCGAGCACCCATCAGATCTTGGGGAGAGGGAATCAGGTGGATTGTCCAAATCACGTTGCAATCAAAAGTACTTCTTAAAGCCTAACTTGTCTCACACAATGCTGCTTGGAAACAAACGAGTCTTCCAATTTGAGAATGTATGCTCCAGAAGCTATTTAGATGCGTAAACTCTGACTAACATAGGGGAGATTATCTCTGACTATTAATACTCTATCGATACGTCATTGATTTATCGCTAAGATATTTACACATATATTTTGCTGTAAGCAGTGGCGAACCCAAGGGGGAGAGGGGCAAACAGGGTGTTTACCCCCCTTAGCCCTCTTTCCCCAACACCACAAATAATGTTAATAGAAATTTAAATAATATTAAGTATAACTAACATTAAAGATGTGTCGAATGTATATACTATATTTTAAGACCAGGCTTCAGACTTAAGCCTAATATTCAAAAAATTTACTGTTACACAAAAGATTAACAATTGAAAAAAACATAGAAATAATAGCTTCGATACCATTTGTATTATTTAAATTACTTAATTACTATAAAACTACTCAAAATTATTTCTAAAAGCATTTAATATTCACAAATATTCTCGGCCTTCAGGGTTTAGGAGGCTGTGCAACCACAAAACCGCTTTCTCCAACAAAATGTCATTCTTGCTACAGCCTTGATTGAATGCCTCCCCCAAAAGTAAATGGCTGGGTACGCCACTGATTAGGTAAACTATAAGGAAATATATTTTATTTTACCTTTTCCTTCTAAACCATCTTGAAATGGTGAACTCACTATCCTGACTTTTGGGATTATTTGGTGTATAATTATACAAAATCACAATGACTAATAAGTCGTTAATGTAAAACAAAAACTAAAAGAACACTATTAAAACTCCACGATCCTTTCTACTAAAGAAAAACAAGAATTACCGTCAACTACAGTTAAAGTAGCCTCACCCCCCTCCCCCTCTTCCCCACTCTATCAGTGCTGAAATGCCTACATTTGAAAGAATGGGTAAATGTGTTTGCCACATACATGTGACTAGAATACCTAAACATAAATCAAAGTATTTAATCAGTGTATAATTTAAAGCTAGTTACGTATACTAACTATTATTTTACAATTAACTATATATTTATTTTATGTATTTTTACTTAAACTATGCTAAATTATCTTAATAAATAAACATTGTGATCTTGAATCTTTTTTCAATAGTTGGCACAATGCTTAGCTTGCTTCACAGGAACAGCACATTGGCCAATTACTTGTGGGCGAGCGGAAAGGAATGTGTTGCAACCCCCTAGACATTGGGCAAGGTCATTAGAGCCTCCCTAGCTCGCCTTGCGGTTTTCAAGCAGCAAGCCCTGGGTTTCCTATTGTGCAAAGTAGAAACTTTTGGAAGAATAATTACTTAAAACACAGTATTCTTGGAATATGAACCAATATTAGTTTTATAAATAATAATTAATTGCATGTATATTTATTAACAATTAAACATTAGTATTTACACAGTTCACACAGACAGCATTGAATTGGCATACCCAGCATACCCAGAGAATAAGCCACTGTCATATAGTGAAAATAAATTAATTTAAAATAGTATTGTATGAGTTAGCCATTAAATAAAATAATGACCTGCTTAGTAGACGCATAGTTTAAGGTGTCACTCTCTAGACTGCCGATGACAGGGAGACTGGAATTCTAATCCCGGTCGGGTGTACTGAGGGTGTGTTTTTCCAGAAATGGTTTTCTACTCTCGCTTTCTGCAAATGCGGGCACATTCCTCTAAATTCAATCTTCCTTATCCCTAACCCATTAACCTAAACAGAACATATGCGTATAACCTGAACATGTAATAAAACGTTATGCTTGTAAAAAATATACATGCCACTAAGTGACAGTAAAGAGTGTAAGATAAATGAGTGCAGGGCTGGTGAACTCGTACATATCCTTGTCCTTCAACAACCCGGAGGTTGGGTTGTATGTTAATTCTATCCATCCGGAGCTGGGAATGCACTCAGCCCTTAGGCTGGCTAGTGTTACTTGCACCATCTGGTAGAAATACAATGTACTAAGGTAGTTAAGGAAGTGTGGTCGATCCTCGTTGCCTTGCATACCGAATTTTTTATGAGCGAGTTTGAAAGAGCCTATCAATTTTGCCAGGAAACTTATTTACAACATACCTTCCAGGGTTATTTTACATGCGACAATACAAACGGGTCCGACGGCTTTACTTCCTGTCCTAAGGAAGTTGTGCTATGGATCTTTATCACTCAAGATAAAGTCTGCTGACCTTGGCTGGGTTTGAACCCCCAAACATCGGGTCCTAAGGCAAGCACTTTACACCAAAACCACCGAGGTGGGTGTGTATGTATATATCCAATAAAGTGGGTTCCACATATTATGGTACACCCTGCATTCATACATATATAATATACATGTATATTATGCATATGTATCCATTTTTGCATCTTCTAAAATCCCTCTAAATTTGTAGAACAAATTAATTTACACCCTGTAAAGTAAACTGCTCTCCAAACACGTAAAAGTGTGATTTCTCAGAAGTGGCGTAGTATATAGAACACTATTAGCGAAAGTGTTTTGTTGTTTCCTTGACATCTAAGTGTTTACTAGAAAGTTAAACTACGGTATTATATTTTCCCCGAATTTGGAAGGTTATTTTATATATAAATAATCTCACAGCAGAGTTGATACGCTTTGTGCAACTTTTGAAATTCCCTGACTTAAACACAGAGGGCTTGTAAAATTGGTTAAATAAAGGGGGGGAAAAAGCCAAACCATTCCCTCTCTTAATTAATCACAACATTATTAGGAGGAGCTTAACCAAGACAAGAATTAATCTGATCTACGTAAATTGCATGCATCGGAGACAAAAACTAATAGTTTACGCTATGTTTCTTCTACTTTTTCTCTTGAAATTAATTCCAGCGACTTTTTAAAATGTCCTTGGCTTTTTCCTGTCACTCTAGATTACCATACTAAGTATGTTCAGTTTTTTTTCTGTTTTCTAGCCGCGAATAAATCCTGACTAAACTAAACCAAATTGTGGATTTATATTATACTAATGCTATTTTAATCATTACTGTCTGGATTCCAAATCCCCTCCCTTCTCCCCCTAACTGTTTCAAGAACATTTTGAGGTGAGATATTGTTGGACAAAGCTTGCTCATGCTAGAGGTTTTAAATATAAATTTCCTATTTTAAGAAAAATTGTATTTCCCACAAAACTTTGCGATAAAATGGTGTAGGAAGAACTATTTTGTGTATATTTTGAAAGAAGAATCACTGAACCACTGGTAAAATAATTATTAGTGGGCAAGTGGACAAAAACGATAGTCTCGTCTTGAATATACGATAGTGGGACGGTCGGGGACTCGAATCTTGGCAGCGTGTTTTCCCTAAATTATTTCTCATTTTCCCTTCCTGAAAATGTTATTACTCTTCCTATATATTCTACTTTCCTTACAACTACTTCATTAATTTAAATGAGCTTGGTTTTCAGGACACAGATAAAATAAATCATCCGCAAACAAATATTCTACCCAATACAAATGGTTTAGAGAAGGATGTTTGTTTATAATAGCCCACTATTGTACCGAAAAAAAGGAGTATTTGAAAATAACGTAAGCTCACCAAGTTTATATTTTGGTCCTTAGAGACATAAAGTAAAATAATAGCTACTTGCTATCAATCTATCATTTTTTATGACTCTAAGAACTTTAACAAAGCTATTGAGGATTAAAGACAGACCTACAAAAACACATACACCATTCTGTAAAAATAAAAATAGATCTTAATGTATTTCTTTTAAAGTATCCAAGTTTAGTATTTATTCTTTGATTAAAGGAGAAGAAAACCTTGCAGAACTATTCAATTTAACGACTTGCAAGATTTTTCTCTATCTGCGCAACAAATACGTTAAGGGCAAGGAAGATTCGTGGGCCGTACAAAGGGAGTCTTACTAGAATGAATTCAAATTCTGAGCTGGAAAAAACTTGTCCAGGAACTGAGACACTTGACTATCAACCTCTGCGGTGGTACATTTAGATGTCTACCTGGGTGTACACAATGTGTCAGATTATTTTTGTACCTCTTTACTATTTGGGATTATTGAGGCATTTTCAATGTGTGTATGTTGAACATCAAGGAGAAAGCCGGCTCTTAAAAATGTTTATCTGTGCATTAAACACATATTCAGTGCTCTAAATACAACACATTATAAGTTCTAGGCTTTTATAAACATTATTTGCCGTCCTGGTTTGTGTGTGAAGGAAGTAATGCCCCATTTGACCTTCCTCCTTTTATCTTAGGAGCTCCACTTAGGACCTGTGGAGAGTACGAGCGAGCGACGACTTTTAGCAAATTAAAATCTACCCAAATAAAATATAGTTCTGTCCACTGTCATCGAAAAGTACGATCCCGTGCGTTCTAATACAGTCCGAGTGTCTTACAATTTCACGTATTGATACGTCAAGAAATGCGGTCTTCAACTGTCACTTTTGATAGTTGTTTTCAACGTATGTCAAATACCACTAATAGTATAGTAGGCCATGGGAATAGGATTAGGAGTGAAGATGTAAGGTCAAGAGTTGGGGCACATGAGATAGTAGAGGAAGCTAGGATGAGACGGTATGGACACGTAATGAGGATGGAAGGGGAGGGGATTCCAAGAATATTAATGGATCCTAAGTTTGTAGAGAATTATTATTATTATCATCACTGCGTCTTACTACCCGTTCGGGTTATACGCACTTACGCTAATGTGTAATGGTAGGGTGATTGTGAGATGAAATGGAGGACCTACAGTTTAACGTGGGATCCGAACCACGGTGGAGGCCTGGCATTCCTCACATTCACAAGATGTCTTGTCAGAGGTGAAGGAGGGGTTTGGTAATCAGATAAATCTGTGCCGGGACCGAGGATCGAACCCCGGCCACCAGCACAGAAGTCTGACACCTTACCCCTAGACCACCAGGTCACTTGTAGAGAATGTACAGCAAGAGAGACCAGAGAATAGATGGGAGGACTAGATAACAGCAAGTGTGTAATCGAGAGGAGAGTGCAGGAGGAAGAATGGTGGAAGGGAAGAGGGAGATGGAGGCATTTTACTAAACCGACCTGGCCACAGGCTGGAGACAGTTCATCATGATAATGAGTATAGTAAAATACTATCAATTTTGTCTGCAAAGAAAAACGTTTGTTAAAATGTAAGTTACCATTCCTATGAAAATTGGACTGCATTTACCTCTCGATTTGCCATTAAACAGCTCTTGCTTTCAGGGGTAAAAACTTGTAACAGGAGGAACAAATAATAAACTTGACTTCAACATCTTAGTTTTGTAGGAAAGAACAGCAGTTTTCACACGCAGTGGAGGTCAGGGTTAGAATCTCAAAAGGGTATGGTTAGGGGGGGCTACTACCCTCTTTCAACGCGAGTCTGGGTGAATCACCTTCAATATAACCTTATCGTACTTATCCTTTAAACTATGTCATTAATAATAATAATAATAATATTGTTTAAGGGTCTAAGGCATACATCTCGCTAAAGATAGGACTTCCAATGACGGGGAGATTGGAGTTAGAATACAAGTCAGGTAAACCAAGTGGGCTTTTATCACGAATGTTTTCCAATCTCCCCCCCCCCCCCGCAAATGAGGGGCTTTTAATAAAAATTCAACCTCATTTGTCTACAACACACAAAGTACACGCGAACACAAACGGTTAGTGAAAAGCAGTGAAAGTTTAAGAAGTAAAAGAAAAAGAGAAACAACCATTTTATTAAATTTATATCGGAAGTGAACCAATACATAGCCCGAGAGAAATCCAGGAATTACTAAATAAACGAACAAGTTAAATAAAGACTTGGTCTGAAAGACAGAAAAACCCCCCCCCCCCCCTTTCCAGCACAAAACAATACTTTTTTTTCCATTCATCTTCCAACTTTCTCTAGAGAAAAACAATGAGCAAGAAAAGGTGTCCCTTGTATAGAATGTTTGTTATACTCGTTTGTCTGTTCCTCTATTTCTGTTACAAACCATCATCCGCGTCCAATGTACCAAGGGACAAGAGCAAACCATCTACCCTCTTCTCCCTCTTAAGGTAATTAGAAAATAAATAGGGGTGTACGAGTTCCATTTTTTCAATTCGAAGCGAACTTGAATCGAATATATGAAATATTCTAGAAGACAAATCAAAGTTCAAATAATTTCTTTTAGTTGTTTTATGCTTGAAAAAATATTAACTTATGGCTATATATATATAACTTTTTACACTAAAATTGCTTGTAAAATGTTTTATTACACAATTGGTTGTAATATTTCGTGCTAAAATGACAAATCAAGTTATTATCACAACATAAAATTCAATTTCTTCAGATTTTTTCCATATGAATATTAATTTTTAATGTACAAAACAACTCTGAATGGCCATAATATAAAAAAATGTGGTATTTTAGCTGTCAATATTTTTATTGGCTAAGCTTCGAAGCGAGGTCGAAGCTGATGTTTGTTTCGAAACCAAGTCGAAGTTTCGAAGCTTCTCACACCCCTACTGCACATTTAAATAAATGTATAGCTATAACCTTGTAAGATATAGGCTAATTATTGATTCAATTGTTTCAGATCATTACAGTTCACGAGATAGACGTATGCACTAGTAGCGATGTGAACAGGAGACCTCACTCCCTCCATTCTAAAAACAATCTTTTAAATCAGTCCATTAAGAGTTTTTATATCCTATTTGTTTAGTTGTCATGAGCAATGCGTGATATCTACCACACGCAGAGTTAAGAAATATTAATATTAGTAGCCCTTGTACATGAACATGTGCACCTGGAAGCAGGAATTTTAAATTTTGGATTAGATTATTTTAAATTAATTAAAAACTGGGCAACTAAAATCTTGTGTAATAAAATGAAGATATTTTTTTATGTCTGCATGAAGCAAATAAAAGCGTTGCCAGGTGTAGCCACGCAATACATAGTTTGGCTACAATGGGCAACGCCCGGTACTTCTGCTAGTCTATTATATGAAGACGACAGTCCCGACTCACCGAGCCTCACCGTCTCTCCCGAACTAATGACCAGAAAATCTTGAAATCCGATAGGAGGGTTCCTTTCAGGTCATAGGAATCCTACAAGAAGGGATTTTAGGATATTCAACCCCCAAGGGTCTGGAACTAGAGTTGGAATATTTTAATTGTAAAAACAAATTTGAAAAAATTGAAATTTGGCAGAAAGGTAGAGGAATTGCCCCATATAACCATATAAATCTAAAAATGTGAAATTTCAAACGGGGGATCCATAAAATGTGGGAAGGAGCTATAGTTTAAAAAAAGTTTGGATTAAGCATGAAATAAAAAATTTGCAGACAGGTAGAAAGACAACTCCAGATAACCAAACAAATCTTGAAATATGAAATTTCTAACAATTATTTGTATAAAAGAGAGTGGGGTGTTCAAAATTTACTAAACTAATATAAGAAACTATTTTTATGTGTTCTCTTAACTGAAATTTAGCCATTATATGTAAAACTTAAAATTCTGAGCATCTTAGATTTTAAAATGAAACACCGAAAGATATTGGAGGATGGGAGGGCAATATAAGTAGAAAAAAAACTTTTTAGGAAAGGTATGAAGTGAAAATTCTCTATGAATGTAGAGATTTAACTCCAAATTACAAATTACGCTACATCACATTTTTAAGGCAAAATAATTTAGAGGGCACTTTACATAGTCGAATACCTCCAATTTTGATAATACCTCTGCAACTCTTTGAGATATGAAATAGCTTATCGTAGTAAAGTTGTAAGAGTATTAAAAATAACTAACATTCATTTGAAATAAGTTCTTATAAAACGAGTACGTTCCAAGCTATAAGATTATATATATTTTTAAATAGAGTTTGTAGGGATGTAGTTTACTACTATACTTTTTGGTGAGTAAAGGTGTTCCTTTTTTCTCAATATATTTATGTAAAAATGTACCTATAATATTTTATTTATGCTCTTTGGTGGAATATGATATAAGTTTTTATCCATATTATTTCTGCAACAATGCCTAATATTCCATTTCATTTAGATAAACGAGCAAAAGAGTCTGTGAGATGCAACGTAGGCCTACAGTTTATTTTATATTGGATTGATTTTTCAATTAGACCGGAACTTAAGATTAGGGTTTTGAAAAAGATTCGATTGATTTTTTATATGATTTCGGAAATCGGTACAACAATTATAAAACACTAATTTTATGTGTGGTTTGTAACCTTTCTACCCTTTTTATTCTTACTAGGTAGGTTATATACTTTTTGCAATTTTTGGCATTTTCCCCTCTATTGCCCTTTTAATCCTATTTTCCCTTATTACTTACACTTTATTTTTAAATAAACTTTTATGAGATTTAATTTTTAGCCGTTTGGACCTTTTAAACTATTTTACACAAAAATACTTCTTCCGGAAAATCCGGATAGTTAATGTAAAAGGGCATAAAAAATGCAAAAAGAAATTATAATCAATTTAAAAAATAAAGGTAACAAGGGCATGTTAAAGAGTAACAATTTTAAAAAGAATTAAAAGAATAAAATAGACAAAAAGGGCTATAAGGAAAAAAATGGGTTGGATGCCAAAAAGTGCTAAAATGATAAAAAGGGGTACCAAGAGTCAAAAAATTCTAAAAGGGCAACAAGGTGAAGAGCGGTAAGAAGTTTAAACAGGGGAAAAGTGCCAAAAGTGAAAAAAGGGTTAAAAGGTTAAAAAGGGTAAATAGTGCAAAAAATGTAAATAGGGTGAAAGGGGTAATTTAAAAGTGGTAGTAAAACTAGGGAGTCGAACTGAAATTTTTATCGGTTCTGGTTCCGGTTCCTGTTCCTCTAAGCAAATATTTTAAGTGTTCCAGTTCTTTTCGGTTCCTGATAGTGTTCCGTTTCTTAAATTTAAAAAACACCTTTTTAGCACAGCATCTTTTTATCCATTCAGACTAAGTTAATATACTAATTTAGATAATGTTTTTTAGTGAATGAGGAAGGTTATATTTTTATATTTAGAGGACGTGTATCCGCACTTGCGTGGAAGGATAGCGGACAACCACTTTGGAAATAACACTCTGGATCAAAAGTGTTGTTAGATTAAAAAAATAATATTATAGCGTACCTAAATAACAATCCTTCTAATTTACATATTGATCTGTCACCGTCAATCTCATAGTCAAAAACTTTCAAACTGAGCTTTCTCTAACCCACCCTATTAATATTATTTAAACCACTTACTAACAACAAATAATCACCTCCCCACTGTACAAGGAGAACACATTCACTGAGCTACTTCCTAATTTAAACTTGAGTGAAAGAATTTAAAGTTTGCTATTTACCACCCTCCATCTCCCATTTCCCGCTATTATAAGCTGTTCAACCAACACAAGATTATTAGTTTTCACTTCCAGGAAGTACTAAGTACAATAGGCTTAGCCTGCTTGTTCAAAAGAGATGATTTCTTAATTTCTGTATTTCAACTTCTGAGTAATGTGGTATTATCAGCTGTCTATTAAAGCTAGATACATCTCTCATCTCTAGCATAAACATTAAAGTGAGAAAACAGTGAACAATTTGACAGTCACGACAATCCTCTGTAATCTAATATTAGTATGTATTGCCAAGGGCTCATTAAATATTTTCTAATCACCTTAGAAAAGAGGTTTCAAACAAAGTAGTAAACTAAAATACATCAAGCCCTTTAAAAATTTACTGAGAAAGGGGGAAACACAACATTTCAAAATTAAATCAAGCTAAAGAAAAAAAAGCGTTCAACTTATCAAAATTATATACATTTCGGTAAAACTAGGAACCTTTAAGAATCTTTGAGAACCTTCACTAACATAAAATTATAGAACAGTTCCAATTTCGATTCCGGTTTTTAAGAATAGTGTTTATAGGGT
This sequence comes from Timema californicum, assembly GCA_902141385.1. Taxonomy (NCBI): domain Eukaryota; kingdom Metazoa; phylum Arthropoda; class Insecta; order Phasmatodea; family Timematidae; genus Timema; species Timema californicum. The sequence goes on along the minus strand of CABFOW010007042.1, from coordinate 9,716 downwards.
TCCGGTTCAGATTCCTTCAAAATAACTGTTAATTTCGGTAATCGATTCCAGTTCCTGTTCCGATTTGACTCCACGGGTAAAACAATGCTAAATAATACAAAACAAATGGATAGTGCTTACTTGTCTTCCTTTTTGTCTCTTCTTACCATAAAATAAGACACCCTTTTCTATTATTTCCCTTTTCACCTCTTTTACTCAAATTTTTAAAATAATTTTGTTGATTAGATTTAATATTAACATTTTTTTGTTATTTTTTACAATTTTCCCCCCAAAAATTTCTTCTGGGTATAGCCGAGCTCTTCAAGCTAGTAAGTACAATACATTACGTTAGTAATTATTTTATGTTACTATCGTTACTGTAGTCTTAACACTTACTTACTTCTCTTTGGATTTAAAGCTGAAATTATTATTATTATTATTATTATGATTTTGTCTTACGACAGGTCCATTCCTTTTGGCAGTGAACTTAGACAGCCAATACACCCAGAATTTTCTTCTTTCCTTCAATTCATACAATATTTTAATCCTCCTCCTCCTTCCTAAGCTCCTCTTTTTACTAACCTTTCCTTCTATGACGTCGTGGAGAAGACAGTTTCTCCTTAGAATGTGTCCGATTCAGTTGGTTGCCCCTGTTCACCATCGTCCTCTTCATCGAGCAACGAAACTACGAAGTCTCCGAACATTATTCCCGGCAAAATCTTTGTGGGAGAAGACGTGGTAGCCCCATAGTCCCTCGAGAGACTGGCACCGCAGACTCAACATACCTACAGATATCCTCGACGACGTATCGCCTTCTACTCCTCCAGTTCTTCCAACACAAAGGCATCCATTGTACTCGACCTTACAACAGACACCACTACCAAGCCTCGAGGACAACAACAACAGCAGGAGGATGACCAGGACATGAACAACGTGTTGGCCTTACTTCACGAAATGCAGGGAAGCCTACAGGCAACGAACACAAGATTGGATCACCTTGAAGCCAGGGTTGTAGTGGTCCTCGCACCTGCAGCCCAGAGAGCTCCACAGGCCGGGGACCCCCTACTTTACCAGGTGGTACTACCAGAACCTATTGGTCCCGGAGCTGCACAGGGCATGGGCTTCTCTGACCATGGAACCGGTCCAAACACTCGAGATAGACGAGACAGCAGCTCTTAGACTCTGTTAGGCCTTGAAGGACAATAACTCCGAGCTCCCCATTGGTCGTGAAAAGCATCAAACACCCTAGTTGCTCAACATCGCATCAAGGTACAACACGCTTCTTCAAGATGTAAAGGGGATAGTCATGCACCGCATCAACTTGCTGTATATAGCACTCACCCGGGGATGGCCAGTCGCCATCGATGCTGCCGATGACACATCAGGGGACCCGGGCATTTATCGCCCAAGATTTATCCCTCCAATGCTCATCCAGCCACCAACGTTCATCTACATGGACCACCAAACAGCAAGACCATTCTCAAAACCGAGGGGCAGATCTCAGATTTGAGGAAGGAGAAAATAAGGAAGTGGAGAAGAAAACACACCAAGAAAAGGTTCTCATATTGTTTTTTTTGTTAATGTATAAATTGTAAAATATGTAATAAATGAGGTAATAAAAGGCCTAGAGCCGGTTATCTTTCTCGCCACTGTCTGTCCTCGCGGACCTTCCATCATCCACTATTCTGGTTCTCTTATCAACCACTCTTCTTAGGACTTCATTTGCCACCGTGTCTGTCCATCTGATCTTCTCCAGCAACACAATACAAAGGTCTTCAAGCATTTAGTTTACATATTTCTAAAAGTCCAAATTTCTGTTCCATAAAGTGCGATACTTCAAATGTAACATTTCATCAGTTTATTGTTCAGTTCCAAACTCAACTTGCTGGTCATCAGTAACCTTTTCTCGTTGAAAGCTTCCTTGGCTATTACTATCATCTACCTAATTTCCATGGTGCAGTAAGCATCCTCTGTCAGCAGACTTCTCAAGTACTTGGACTGCTCTATGTTTTCCAAATCCTGTCTTCCAATATTTATTTTCAGTGGTTCTTCATTTTTTGAAGTCATCATCACTTTTGATTTCTCAATGTTTATCATCCTATTTTTTCCTTATCTCCACCAATTAGTCCATTATTTCCTGCAACTCTTCTTTATTTTTAGCCAGCAATGCTAGGTCATCTGTGTTTTATAATTTATTCTAGGATTTTAACACACCCAACATGTTCAATAAATTACTTAGAAATTTAAATTCAAATCACTAAGTTTGATATATCAAATGAAACCCTTTTTGAGCAGCCACCATCTTTAAATGGATAACCAGATCGAAAAACCACATGCGCACGAGTTTCAGGGCTGCAAATAATGTATGTACTTGAAATATTTCATTATAATCGGTCGACACATTTGGGAGTAATCGTGAAACAACATCCAAGAGCCAGAGAGAATTAATGCCAAACGGTCGAGTTAAAAGAAAATTACGTACCTTTCGGTCAATTAAGTTATGCTAAGTGTTTCTTCTGAAGCAACATTTTATTTATCTTGGTCAGAAGGCTTATTGTTTGGAAACTAGATCGCGTTACCTTCCATCCCACGCATTGAGCCCAGTTTGAGCCCAGAAAACTGTTTCTGTTTTGTTTGTTGTTTGGATCAGGAGAATCTATTACCTTCCATCCCACGCGTTGAGCCCAGAAAACTGTTTCTGTTTTGTTTGTTGTTTGGATCAGGAGAAGCTATTACCTTACATCTTATAACCAATTTGATAAAGCCATTTTCAATAAATGAAATTACTAGACAATTGCTCAACAGATTTTGACCGAACACTCATTTTAAAGGTTGACAGTCCAGGATGTAGGTCAAAATAGCAGCTTCCATCTAAAACCCACTCTTCATAGAGTTTTTCTGTGTGCCTCGTGGTTCAACTGTACACTCATTCTTTGTTTACATCACCATGGAAACCATGATGTGTATGGCTACGTATCGTTGAATAAATTAATTATCTTTGGTTAAAAATATTATACACAAATTATTATTACATTTAAAGTGGTATGGTGCAACCAATAGATAGCCGATAGAAAGCAGGGGGAGGTGTGTGAAGGGGAAAAAATTAAACACTGAGAGAGTGAGCGCTCAAAGTTTGACTTTGACGAGTAAAACTTTAACTATAAAGTTAAGTGAGGTTTCATTCTTTATAACTTTTCCCAATAAAAAGTGTTGAATACATTTTAGCGAATATTTGCATCCATCGCTGCAACGATCCACTAGTAGGTCTAATTATATTTGTGTTCCATGTTATGGTCTAAGCGCGTTTTCCAACTATCGGAAAAAAGGTAGAATAAAGGAACTAAACTCACAATCATAGGAGAGCGATAAGCTATTTAGGAAAAAAACTACTACAGTAACACCTAGCCGGGATTCGCACCCCGATCTTTTTTTTCCAGACAAGTTGAGACAGACGCATTTACGAGCGTAAAATTAACACATTCAATACATATTTTTTGAGATATAATATTCGAATATATTATTTAAATAATATTTACACAGAGATTGTTTTGAGCTTGTCTTAGACTACTGTATCTTGAGACATCTGTAAGATCTTTCATTACATATCGAAATGTTACAAGACACATTCTCCAACTCCACTACACATTTGCTACGAATATAAAAGTGAGGGGTTGTAAAATACTCCTTGTGTCAAAAATGTTCTTCTTTATAGTGAGGCACTTTCTTTTAATAATTCCATTAATCATTCAGAGCTGTCGTTGGTCCTCTACAACAGTTATTGAGATGGAGACAACTGGGGGAGGTAGATAAGGGTTACTACACACCCACCCGCTTTAAATAACATATATTAAATTATCTTTTGAAATAAATACAAAAACGAGTTTTTCTTAACAGCATTTTTTCAATTGTAATTCTACATTGCTCTGAAAAACGAACAAAAGAAGATAAATTAACTCTTAAGAACGCAAATATACGTTGAAAAATAATGGAGTAGGCCTAACTATGAAAATAAAAACTAGGCATTTAATAAGTTTAACTTCAGTTGGTATGAGGAACTAACAATTATTAACAAAACCTTATCGAGTATACTTAAGTTTAGGCTTAATATAAAATATAGGGATGAGGAAGGTTGTTTAAAGTAAGTGCACCCGCATTAGCATGGAAAGAGAATGAGGAACCTTTAGAGTTCTCAAACTATTTTCCACAGTGCCAAGTGGTCCACAGAAAGGATTATAAAAAAGGAAAATACATTGTGTAAAAGCTAAAGAGTCCACTAAGTACAGGCTAAGCCCTCTAATAAATATGGTATCACAAGTAATATTACATGTGAAATGTGTAAAAGAAACAAATTCTAGTAGAAAATATGCATTTCACTGCTTGATAAACACGTACTGTAAATTAACATACTTTCACCCGCTTCAGTGATCGAATGATATATGGCGTCACTTTTGAAACAGAGTGTACTGCCGATGATGATATCGGAGTTTGAATCCTGGTCCAGTGTATAAATGTGGTTTCCCCTAAATTATTTTACACACTCTCTTTACACAAATTTGGGTACACTTCCTCAACCTTCAACCTTCCTCATCCCTAACACACTAGCGTAATCACTACATGTAGGTTAATGCGAACGGTTATAGAGACATGGTGGTTTTAAAAAAGGACAGGCAGGTAATATAATGTGTGTGTACCAAATGTTGCGGTCCTCTATTGTCTAAGTTCGAGACTCCCTGTTTCAGACCAGGTTTTCACAAGTACGGGTTGTGTTCATGGGAAATATCTATCACATATACATATGTTAGCTTACTTTCTCATATCAAGAGATATCGCGAACATTATCGATCTCAAGATTATGATGAATACTTACGATCAAAGCCAAAAAAGTTGATTTTAAAAATATGTATGTCCCTGGTCACATATTATGTGAAACGGTTTGATGAATTTTGTTCAAACCTGATATTTAGATTTTCTTAGAGTTATAACTCTGTTCTTTATTTAAATCTTGACTCTAGGCTTTAAATTAAGGGTGGTTTACTAATGAGCAATCAATTTGAATTCAAAATTTTTGGAAATTGACATAAACGATTTTGTCTAAAATATATATCTAGGAAGTGTTGGACCAAAAAACAACACTGTATCCCTGGTTTTTGATCTTAAATTCGTTAAAGGTCATTTTACTAATAAATGTTTTTCGAAGAGTCGAAATATTTCGAGAAAAGCTTTAAGGATTTTTCCTAAAATAGATATCTGTGGAATGTTTAATATAAAAAATAGAACTATATAATTTTTTTCAGGAAAAATATATTTTAAGTGTAGATTACTTACATATCACCAATTTTTTAAAAAAATTTATTATATTTTAAAATTGTTGTAACAATTGGGCTCTAAATGGGTATTTGCTAATTTTTTTACATTACAAATAACGTTTCATATATTTAAAAAAAAATTTAAAGTGGTTCACTGATAAATGATTTTACAAAATTTTGAAATTTTTGTAAATAGCCTTAATGATTTTGAAAATCAAATAGCCGAATCTATTATTTATGCTTTTGAGTGAGGAATTCCCCATATAGACATATTCTGAAAATTGAAAAATGACTCCTGGACATGGGAATCGAACCTAGGATCGTTGGCTTAGTACGCTAATGCTCTAACCACTGAGATATCTAGGAACTAGCCCGTACTAAGGGTCATTCTTCACTCATATTTTAAGGCGAAGTCTGTGATGGACTTGTGGTAATCGTCTGCTACAAATGTGTGATTTTATTAATATCACGAGCTATCAGATAACGCAGCCACCCCCGACTAAGTAGTTGGCTTTTTGCTGCCACTTGTACAATTATTATAATTGTAAGGGATTGCATATTTAAGAATCAAATAGCCGCACATCCATCATAGACTCTGCCTTCAAATATGAGCGGAGAACAACCCAGGGCACAGGACTCCTGGATATCTAAGTGGTAAGAGCATTGGCGTACTAAGTCAAAGGTCCTGGGTTCGATTCCCGTGTCAAGGAGTCATTTTTCAATTTTCAAATATGATATCTAGATGGATAATTCCTCACTATAAGCATAAATAATAGCTTTGGCTATTTGATTCTTAAAAAAACTAGTGTTAAATACGCTACGTGAGAAAGTTTGTACATTTATTTAAATTATAATCTATATCCCAGTTGAGCCGACGAGTTCATTCTCTCGAGATGCACACAGTAGAGTAGGCGTATTTCCTCCGTGTATTCCCTCGTCTTCCTTTTCGTTCCAATTCCCATCCCCTCCGTCCTTTCCTCAAAGTTTGCACGCGCCCATATTGCGTGTATATCTGACTGCAGACATCCAGGGGAAGCCCAAAGCATGAATTTAGATGGTTGTTTACTTTAGATGCGTGTGCGATACTAGATCGTGGAACAGACGAAATAAAACTGATTCCACCCCGACTTGGCCCTATCCTCGGTCCGAACATTAAAATTCGGAGCAATGTATTTTATTACTATTTGATTTATTTAAGAGTGGTTCATTTTGACAAAGCTTGTTTATCACAGAGTCCGTGGAGGGGACCTTAAACACGTCACTGCGAATATTAATTATGTTAGTGTTAACTTAACTAACGGTAAATAGTGGGGAACTGAGACCCCGGCACTATCTCTAGCGCTAGCAGAACAAAGTGAGCGCCACATAAACCAATTTGTCTGATAGTTTGCCGCTGCGCTCATCCAATCGACTGAGACAGCCTCTGCCTCTCTTCGGAAATGCACTCACAACAGTCACGTTCACTTTATAAGGCAACCAACTTGCGTTACTTTCATTAACTTGGAGGTTATTCCCCGTCCATTAGAGAAACCATAGTTCATGTCTAGAATAAATACAATCTTTAAATAACGGCTTCTAGGTGCACATGTTCGTGTACAGGGGTTACAAATGTTTAGATTTCAGACCACTATGTGCGGTAGATATCACGCAATGCTCATGACAGACAAACACACACACTCTTCACTTTTTAAATATCCATAGAAAGGTAATACGATAAATACAATGATTAATAATAATAATATCTAGCACCGCGTCTTACTACCCGTTTGGGTTATACGCTTTAAGTAATAATTACTCTAATGGATTAGGAATTGGGAGGGTTGAATTAGAGGAAGTGAACCCGCATTTGCGTGGAGGGAGAGTGGAAAACCATTTAGGAAAAACCACCCCCAGTTCACCCGACCGAGATTCGAACCTCGATCTCCCCGTCCTCAGCAGTCGAGCTCAACACGACAAGCGCGTTAGCCAACTACGCCACCGAGGCGGGTACAATGATTATTATTTATCATTTTACACACTCATGAGAGCAGACGGAATAATCGTCAAGATTGACTAGTCCAACTATCTGATCAAGGGGAGGTCAAGGTTCGAGTGTCAGCCAAGAATATTAAGGGTGTTTCTACCTAAATAGTTTGTCTCCACGTGGATTAAGATCCACATATTAAATTCTACCGTACTCAACCCTACTCTATTAGTGTAGCTAAATTCAGGTAGCTCAGACTTGTAGCAACCAGCCACGTGGTGCAGTGGTCAGTAGACCTGATCCCGGGTTCGATTCCTGGCTGGTGCCGTGGGTATCTTTCCCTTAAGGGGAATCAGCCCAAAAGTCCCCAGGGTTTGATTAACTAGCTCTAAGTTAGGTTGAGACTCACACCGGCTACACAACTCCATAATCACTATATAGTATCATCACATCATCTCATTGCGGTAATGACGCGTGGACAACCTCCATGTATGTACCCTGGGCAATGCTCTGTTGGAACAGAGCGGCTAATAGTCTACATACAGGGGACCGAACTGGATGCCATGTCCCTCCCGGACATATATGCCATACAATAAAAAAAATTGCTAGTAAGAAGTGGTGTACAAAGTAATTTTTTTTATCTGGTACAGCTTGTAAACACTCATAATAATTGATAAATTTGTAAAGAAAACATATGTGTGACCCAGTGGACAATTTTCTTTGAAGAGAGTATAGCACTTTGATTATTTAAATGATAATTTCCTAAGTATTTTCCACAAATATTCCTTGAAAGATAAGATACAGCCCTCAGAACAGGGGGTACTTTTCTAAGTAAGGCATATATGGAATGTTGTCGTGTTGACAAATAACAGATTGAATGAAGCTCTTCATTGGGAATGTATGCTCAGTTATGCTTGATTAAACATTTCTATGGAGAGGAGGGAAAAATAATAATTGGTAAGACCAACCAAGCACTTTCCACCTGAGACAATCCACGTTGAATCAATTGAGACATTTTAATTTTATTATTATTATTATTAGTAGTAGTAGCGCCGCGTCTTACTACCCGTTCAGGTTATACATCACTTACGCTAATGTGTAATGGTAGGGTGATTGTGAGATGTAATGGAGGACCTACTAACGTGGGATCCGAACCACGGTGGAGAACCGGCATTCCACACATTCACAAGTTGTGATTAATACACGTCTTGTCAGAGGTGAAGGAAGGGTTTGGCACTCAGATAAATCTGGGCCGGGACCGAGGATTGAACCCGAGGCCCTTCACCACAGAAGTCCAACACCTTACCCCTAGACCACCAGGTCATCCAACATTTTATTACATTTATATAGGAAAATATCGACAACACCAGGAGGGGAAAACATCTCTAAATAGATGGAACTGGGGTGGAGCTAGCATTCAAAAGTAGCTTCAGACATTTTTCCAAATAAGGTGTGTTGATTTTGAATGAATGGTTTTTAGGAGAAAATTGTGTTTACAGCTCTAACTCATACACATATACTAGAGTTATGTTACCTAGGAGAATACTCCCTTTGATTTCCTGATATCCTGAAATTACCATGGGATACTTTTCTGAGGAAAACATTTTGAACTTAGTACATTTCTGTCTCTAGATCATCATCATTAAATCATCAAACTTGTGATTGGTTGGCCACCACTCTACAATTTTGCCTTATATATATCTAAGATTATATATATATAAGATTATATATATATAAGATTATATATATATCTAAGATTATATATATTTAAGATTATATATATATCTAAGATTATATATATATCTAAGATTATATATATATATCTAAGATTATATATATATCCAAGATTATATATATATATATATATCTAAGATTATATATATCTAAGATTATATATATATTTTATATATATATATATATAAGATTATATATATATCTAAGATTATATATATATATCTAAGATTATATATATAAGATTATATATATATATACAATTATATATATATATTTTTATATATAAAAATAAATTTATTTTTATATATAAAAATAAATTTGTTTTTGCCACCACTCTCCAATTTTGCCTTATATATATAATATATATATATAAATAAATATATAAATCAATAGTAGCCTATATATATATATATATATAGATTTTTTCGCCATGCCTGTTTCGTTTCTACGCATATAAATTATAATTACTTTAATGGGGTAGGGATGAAGAAAATGCAATTTAAAGGTAATCCACTTGCATTTGCGTGGAAGGAAAGCGGAAAACAATTTAAGGAAAAAACATTCTCAGTAGACCTTATCAGGATTCGAGCCCCAATCTCCTTGTCATCAACAAGACAGTCTAACACGAGAGTGACGCCTTACACCATTCAGCCACTGAAGCGTGTTTATAGCGATATTAATACGAGTGTTAGGAGGGGAAAGACCACCTCTGTGGTCTATTGGTCAGCGTTCCT
>CABFOW010007041.1:0-26947 GCA_902141385.1 Timema californicum | reverse complement strand
GTTTTTTTCCATTGTTCTATATTTGTGGAGGTAGATAAAAAAATTTCCTGAATACAGACATTTGTATAGTCAAATATTGTAATAAATACTATTGTCCTTCTCTCTACAAAATTTCAGATTAAAATATTAATTTAACTATTTTTTATGAATTTTTTCCCTTAAGGTCCCGGTATTACCCCTACTTCCCCTAATAGATCTGGCTAGTTTATTCTTATATTAGTTAGGTTAATGGTTGCAACGGGGACATTTTCTCACCCTTTAGTGCTAATTATTATATCAAAGTTTAACAATTTTATTTTATAGATGAACTCACATTAAATAGGTTTTGAATGTTTTATTTTACTATTTTACATGAAAAATTTGTCTTTTCTTTATTCCCACTAGTAGGCTAGTAATCTACCAGCATTAATTCGATCGTCTTAGTAGTTTAATTGTAGCTTTAAAAATCCATAGGTTATTACCAAATACTCCTAAAAAAATCTAAAATAATTTTCTTTCTTTCATTTTTAATCTCTTCATAAAGACTCATATTTAGGGTGCTTGGCACTACAGTCATAGTAACTTTTGGTAAGTAATGTAAGTTAAGCATGCAACATATATTTTGGTATATTTAGGGTGGTTTTGGATTTTTTATTGCATTAAATTATTCAAATTCTAATATTCAATAACTTGAGAGAACATAAGGGAAATAAGTGTGAGAAGCCTGATTTGGAGCGAGGATACGACAAGGGAGGGATCTACAAGGCCTATTACCCACCAATATTGGGGTACAAAGCAGGAACGGGGGTAATGAAGGAACAGGATAAGAACAGAATGCAAGGGATTGAAATGAGATTGCTGAGAAGCAGGATTGGTATGAGAAAATTTGACAGTACGAGAAATGAGAAAGTGAGAAGAATAGTAAAGGATGATCCAGTCAAGGACAGGACAGAGAGTGGTATGGACACGTGAGGATAATGGAGAGGGAAAAGATGACCAGGAGGATGATGGATAGGGAGGTGGGAGTAGGAGCCAAGAGGAAGAACAAGGGACAGATGGCTGAAGGGAGTAAGGAGAAGAGAGGAGGGGACTGGGCAAAGGTGGAGCCAGTGGCTGGAAGCTGTTCACGATGATGATGAATTATCTTGAATAATAATACCACGGCAATAACAATATCAATATATCTTTATAGCTCTGTATTATTTATAAATTCAGTTCTGCGTTTATAGTGGGTTAAATACCCAAGCTAAAATATTTGTTAATTAGGGTTGTAGCCACATCGAAATATCGTAGTCCAGAGGAAATTTTTCAATTTAAAAAATATTGAACTAATTTTAATAAATCTTAAAATAAATGGTGTAATAATATAAACTTTTTTTCGTTTTGATTGAAAGTATTTGGGGAAATGATATAAAAATTAAAATATAAGATGAACTGAAGATTACATCTGGAAAAGCAAAATGTCGTAAACATTAATGTAAAATTATATCAAGTCTTGTTTCCTGTTTTTTTCATGCAAAGAGAACCTTACTGAAGTCAATAAAATAAAACTAGACGGCATAAAAACATATAGTTTGTTGTTATTTTGGAGTTTAAGGGAAATTATTAAGGTTTATATTTAAGTATCTCCGAATAAATAAATATTTATAAATAATGGATTGTATAGATGAATTTGTAGAATTGTATACACCACTTATTTCAAAAGTTTGAAAGCCTGCTTTTATGGATGTAAATTCTATGATAGAGCCATAGTGTAACCAGTGAAGGTAAGAGTGCAACCTTTCTCTGTAAATGGAGTATAAATAAGCAAATAAATATAAAACTATTTAAATACACATAAAGCTAATATAAATATTTACCCCTATGATTAAGGCCAGGCAAAGTACAGTTACTCTATTTAGGTTCATCTATGATGAGAGTAATATTTCACTCGCTATATTGACAAGGGTGTTCGTGTCACCCAGTCTTCAACAACAACAATGACCTTTATGTTGATCGCACGTGATCACAGTCCCTACTATATATAGGTATACGTGACAAACTGTTCAAATTAATATTAAACAGTATTCCATATTCAATACAACCCATATGAGAGGATTGATTATTTTTTGCCTTGATTCTATTTAATTTTTTTATCTATAAAACAATATAGTGGTAATTATAGGGACAGTAAAAGGTTAAATTTAGAGTAAATTGACATATTGCAGGTTTTAGGGTGGTCATCGGTAGGAATTCGGCAGTTTTGATTTTGCAACTTGTCAACTAATTTCCAATACCACGTTTTTTTAAGGATCTAATTTAGTGTTGAATTCCATGTACCTCTCTACATTCGTAAATTAAAGAAGTACCTTTTTAGGCTTAGAATAGTGAAGGTTTATTTATGAAACTGTTTGTTCATATATGTTACGATATATTTTAATCGATGGAACAATTCATCGCGTTTTAGAGAAAAATTAACCTGTGGGATTCGAACCAGTAACTCTTGCTGAGCTGTCGTTCTTACATTACCATGTTCCCCACATACACGAAAATTTAGCCTGTTGATACGCCTAGTAGAGTTAGGGATAACAAAAAAACACATCAAACTATCCTTGGCTTAGGAATTGCATATGTTCTAAGGGTTGTTAGCATGCTATCTTACATACGCATGTGCCAAAGATAACGAGATACAAAAAACTTTATTTACAGATATTTCATGGATAGATAAAGGAAAATCTATTTTATACTCTGAGCAAATTGAATAAAGGTTTAGAGTTCAAGGGTAATTCGATTATGTATTCGATGATAACATGACCTTGACCTTAAAGAAGGAAGTTAGGTATCTTGTGTAGGTTATGCTCTTGATAGTGAAATAAGATGCTGAGTTATGGTAGAGGAAGAAGAAATACTATGACTTTCATTCCACTCTATCGTTGGGTGTGGTCATGGATAGAAATAGAAAGGAGACATGAAATATCTCTTGATGACCAAGGATATATCTATTTTGGAATCAACCTTTAATCAACCTCTGTTCGAAATAAAAGCCCGTCTGTCATCTCGCAAAGAACAATATCGTGTCTCCTCCTAGAGTAATCGACAGGAGGTACGCTTGCACCCCCCACCCCCTTTAGATGTATCTCACTCATTTTGTTTACATTAACCTTGTACTTCTATAAAATAAAACTTGGCGGGAGTGCTACCCCCCATTCCCACTCAGAAATAAATGGCAAAGAGGTAACAATAAAGTGGTTTATTCACAAACATAAAAATTACAATAGATGAGCTGAGCGAGACAGTATTATAGTGAAGGTTAATACCATTTCCAGCCGTGAAACTCGGCGGCCTTCAAAATGGTACCTTTACAGTGAAGTAATAATCTGACAACTATACAAACAGTAAAGGGCAATAGTCAAAATATCCAATGCAGGAACTGACTCTATAACTGAATGGACGCAGAGTTCTACACTACCTGGTCACTCCCAATCAGCCAACTCATAAATAATAGTCAAATCCTGCCCATATATGACGACCCAAAAAACTATATATACAAGATTGATAAATTAACCTTAGTGGAATATGTCCATCTATTCCTCATAATGAGTCATGTTCATGTGTTGTGGCAAAAGAGATAAATTATCTTTATAGAATTCAGTATGAAAATATGTAGTATAATTAAGTCCTCCCTTGAGATGATGTTTTTAAACCCGCTTTCTCTTACTACTAGGAAACGTGACCTTTCAAAATTAAGTAATATAAATATGAATAAAATAATCACAAAATATTTTGTAAACAATCAGTTTTTATAATGACAGAGGCAGAACAGACCATGGTTTCCATTTCTGACTTATTTTTCGGCTGTGCTCAGATACGGAGTAAGCTGTTCCCTTGTAGCAATATTGATGGTAACCTATGTAGTCCAAACAAAGGAATCAAAAAACTTTACTTTGTAGCAATATTGATGGTAACCTGTGTAGTCCAAGCCGAGTAATACAATAACTGTTCTCTTGTTGCAATATTGATGGTAACCTGTCTAGTTTAAACTAAGGAATCAAATAAAGGTTTTCTTGTAGCAATATTGATAGTAGACTGTCTTGTCCAAACCAAGGAATCAAATAACTGTTCTCTTGTAGAAATATAGATGGTAACCTGTCTAGTCCAAACCAAGTAATACAATAATGGGTCTCTTGTAACAATAATGATGGTAACCTCTCTAGTTTAAACCAAGGAATCAAATAAATGTTCTCTTGTAGCAATATTGATGTTAACCTGTCTAGTCCAAACCAAGGAATCAAATAACTGTTCTCTTGTAGCAATATTGATGGTAGACACTCTAGTCCAAACCAAGGAACCAAATAACTGTTATCTTGTAGCAATATTGATGGTAGCCTGTCTAGTCCAAACCAAGGAAGCAAATAATTTTTATTTTCTAGCAATATTGATGGTAACCTGTGAGGTCCAAACAAAGGAAGCAAATAACTGTTCTCTTTTAGCAATATTTATGGTAGCGTGTGTAGTCCAGACAAAGGAATAATATAACGGTTTTCTTGTAGCAATATTGATGGTAGACTGTCTTGTCCAAACCAAGGAATCAAATAATTGTTCTCTTGTAGAAATATAGATGGTAACCTGTCTAGTCCAAACCAAGTAATACAATAATGGGTCTCTTGTAACAATAATGATGGTAACCTCTCTAGTTTAAACCAAGGAATCAAATAAATGTTCTCTTGTAGCAATATTGATGTTAACCTGTCTAGTCCAAACCAAGGAATCAAATAACTGTTCTCTTGTATCAATATTAATGGTAGACACTCTAGTCCAAACCAAGGAACCAAATAACTGTTATCTTGTAGCAATATTGATGGTAGCCTGTTCTAGTCCAAACCAAGGAAGCAAATAATTTTTATTTTCTAGCAATATTGATGGTAACCTGTGAGGTCCAAACAAAGGAAGCAAATAACTGTTCTCTTTTAGCAATATTTATGGTAGCGTGTGTAGTCCAGACAAAGGAATAATATAACGGTTTTCTTGTAGCAATATTGATGGTAGTCTGTCTAGTACAAAACAAGGAATCAAATAACTGTTCTCTTGTAGCAATATTGATGGTAACCTGTCTAGTCAAAACAAAGGAATCAAATAATTGTTCTCTTGTAGCAATACTGATAGTAGCCTGTGTAGTCCAAACAAAGGAATCTATAACTGTAATCTTGTAGCAATATATATGGTAGCCTGTCTAGTCCAAACCAAGGAGTAAAATAACTGTTCTCTTGTAGCAATATTGATGGTAGTGTGTCTAGTACAAACCAAGTAATCAAATAACTGTTCTCTTGTAGCAATATTGATGGTAACCTGTCTAGTCCAAACCAAGGAATCAAATAACTGTTCTCTTGTAGCAATATTGATGGTAGCCTCTCTAGTCCAAACCAAGGAATCAAATAACTGTTCTCTTGTAGCAATATTGATGGTAACCAGTCTAGTCCAAAACATGGAACCAAATAATTGTTCTCTTGTAGCAATATTAATGGTAGCTTGTCGAGTCCAAACCAAGGAATCAAATAACTGTTCTCTTGTATCAATATTAATGGTAGACTCTCTAGTCCAAACCAAGGAATTAAATAACTGTTCTCTTGTAGCAATATTGATGGTAACCCGTCTAGTCCAAAACATGGAACCAAATAATTGTTCTCTTGTAGAAATATTGATGTTAGCCTGTGTAGGTCAAACCAAGGAATCAAATAACTGTTCTCTTGTAGCAATATTGATGGTAGCTTGTCGAGTCCAAACCAAGGAATCAAATAACTGTTCTCTTTTAGCAATATTGATAGTAGTCTGTCTAGTACTAACCAAGGAATCAAATAACTGTTCTCTTGTAGCAATATTGATGGTAACCTGTGTAGTCCACACAAAGGAATCAAATAACTGTTCCCTTGTAGCTAAAAACTTTTTTAACCTGTCTAGTCCAAACCAAGGAATCAGATAATGGTTCTCTTTTAGCAATATTGACGGTAATCTGTGTAGTACAAACAAAAGAATCAAATTACTGTTCACTTGTAGCAATATTGATGGCAATCTATGTAGTCCAAACAGAGGAGGCAAATTACTGTTCTCTTGTAGCAATATTGATGGTAGCCGGTTTATTCCAAACCAAGGAATCAAATAAATGTTCTCTTGTAGCAATATTGATGGTAGCCGGTCTAGTCCAAATCAAAGAATTAAATTACTGTTTTGCTCGTAGCAATATTGATGTTATCCTGTCTAGTCCAAACCAAGGAATCAAAAAACGGTTCTCTTGTAGCAATATTGATGGTAATCTGTGTAGTACAAACAAAGGAATCAAATTACTGATCTCTTGTAGCAATATTGATGGTAGCCTGTCTATTCTAGATCAAAGAATTAAATTACTGTTCCCTTATAGTAATATTGAAGGTAGCTTGTCTAGTCAAAACAAAGGAATTAAATAACTGTTCTCTTGTAAAAATATTGATGATAACCTGTCTAGTCCAAACCAAGGAATCAAATAACGGTTCTCTTGTAGCAATATTGATGGTAATCTGTGTAGTACAAACAAAGGAATCAAATTACTGTTCTCTTGTAGCAATAATGATGGTAGCCTGTCTAGTCCAAACCAAGAAATAAAATAACTGTTCTCTTGTAGCAATATTGATGGTAGCCTGTCTAGTCCAAACAAAGGAATCAAATTACTGTTCTCTTGTAGCAATATTGATGTCAATATGTGTAGTCCAAACAAAGGAATCAAATTACTGTTCTCTTGTAGCAATATTGATGGTAGCCTGTCTATTCCAAACCAAGGAATCAAATAACTGTTCTCTTGTAGCAATATTGATGGTAGCCTGTCTAGTCCAAACCAAGGAATAAAATAACTGTTCTCTTTTAGCAATATGGATGGTAGCCTGTCTAGTCCAAATCAAAGAATTAAATTACTGTTCTCTTGTGGCAATATTTATGTTATCCTGTCTAGTCCAAATCAAAGAATTAAATTACTGTTCTCTGTAGGCAATATTGTTGTTATCCTGTCTAGTCCAAACAAAGGAAGTAAATTACTGTTCTCTTTTACCAATATTGATGGCAATCTGTGTAGTCCAAACAAAGGAATCAAATTACTGTTCCCTTGTAGCAATATAGATGGTAGCCTGTCTAGTCCAAACCAAGGAATCAAATAACTGTTCTCTTGTAGCAATATGGATGGTAGCCTGTCTAGTCCAAATCAAAGAATTAAATTACTGTTCTCTTGTGGCAATATTGATGTTATCCTGTCTAGTCCAAACCAAGGAATCAAATAACTGTTCTCTTGTAGCAATATTGATGGTAGCCTGTCTAGTCCAAACCAAGGAATCAAATAACTGTTCTCTTGTAGCAATATGGATGGTGGCCTGTCTAGTCCAAATCAAAGAATTAAATTACTGTTCTCTTGTGGCAATATTGATGTTATCCTGTCTAGTCCAAACCAAGGAATCAAATAACTGTTCTTTTGTAGCAATATGGATGGTAGCCTGTCTAGTCCAAATCAAAGAATTAAATTACTGTTCTCTTGTGACAATATTGATGTTATCCTGTCTAGTCCAAACAAAGGAAGCAAATTACTGTTCTCTTGTACCAATATTGATGGCAATCTGTGTAGTCCAAACAAAGGAATCAAATAACTGTTCTCTTGTACCAATATTGATGGCAATCTGTGTAGTCCAAACAAAGGAATCAAATAACTGTTCCCTTGTAGCAATATTGATGTTATCCTGTCTAGTCCAAACCAAGGAATCAAATAACTGTTCTCTTGTAGCAATATTGATGGTAACCTGTGTAGTCCAAACAAAGTAAGTAAATAACTGTTATTTTTTAGCAATATAGATGGTAACCTGTCTAGGCCAAACAAAGGAAGCAAATAACGGTTCTCTTGTAGCAATATTGATAATAGCCTGTGTAGTCCAACCAAAGTTAGTAAATAACTGTTATCTTTTAGCAACATTGATGGTAGACTGTGTATTACAAACCAAGGAATCAATTAACCCCAACACAAACCTTTATGGCGCTATTGTTTTGTGCCCTAGACTCCCACACTAAGGTTGGATTTATTGATACCTCGTTAGCAGGATATGGAGATTGCTAAAAATCCATTACTGCCTACAATGTTGCTTAAACATCATATTTTTATATAATCGTTAGTTAAAATTGTAGAACCATTTAGCCCTATTGACGCATTTCACTATTTTTGCATATTGTATTCTTTCTATCCTGTCTAGCTCGTTTAGTAATTTTTATATACTAAACTTATTTTCAAGTTTTGCCTTTATCACATTTCCCCCCTTTATTTCTCTAATCCTTTATAGCCCTCTCTGTTTATTTGATCCTTTCAATTTTTTTAAACTTCTTAAACTCCTTGTTTAGATCTTTTTCATCCCTTTTAAATAAAATTGATTAGTTTGTACCCTTTTTTGCTTTTTGTACACCTTTTTATACATGAAGTAATTACCCTCTTCTTTTGGTCTTTTTGACACCTTTTTCCTTTTTGCTCTTTGTACCCATTTTACCATGTGGATCCTTTCTACCCTTCAGGCCCATGTTGCACTTTGTACCCATTTTACCATGTGGATCCTTTCCACCCTTCAGACCCATGTTGCACTTTGTACTCATTTTACCATGTGGATCCTTTCTACCCTTCAGGCCCATGTTGCACTTTGTACCCATTTTACCATGTGGATCCTTTCCACCCTTCAGGCCCATGTTGCACTTTGTACTCATTTTACCATGTGGATCGTTTCTCCCTTTCAGACCCATGTTTCACTTTGTACCCATTTTACCATGTGGATAATTTCTACCTTTCAGACCCATGGTGCACTTTGTACTCATTTTACCATGTGGATCCTTTCTCCCTTTCAGACCCATGGTGCACTTTGTACCCATTTAACATGTGGATACTTTCTACCCATCAGGCCCATGGTGCACTTTGTACCCATTTTACCATGTGGATAATTTATACCCTTCAGACCCATGTTGCACTTTGTACCCATTTTACCATGTGGATCCTTTATACCCTTCAGGCCCATGTTGCACTTTGTACCCATTTTACCATGTGGATCCTTTTTACCCTTCAGGCCCATGTCGCACTTTGTACTCATTTTACCATGTGATCCTTTCTACCCTTCAGGCCCATGGTGCACTTTGTACTCATTTTACCATGTGGATCCTTTCTACCCTTCAGGCCCATGTTGCTCTTTGTACCCATTTTACCATGTGAATCCTTTCTCCCTTTCAGACCTATGGTGCACTTTGTACCCATTTTACCATGTGGATCCTTTCTACCCTTCAGGCCCATGTTGCACTTTTGTACTCATTTTACCATGTGGATCCTTTCTACCCTTCAGGCCCATGTTGCACTTTGTACCCATTTTACCATGTGGATCCTTTCTCCCTTTCAGACCTATGGTGCACTTTGTACCCATTTTACCATGTGGATCCTTTCTCCTTTTCAGACCTATGGTGCACTTTGTACCCATTTTACCATGTGAATCCTTTCTCCCTTTCAGACCTATGGTGTACTTTGTACCCATTTTACAATGTGGATCCTTTCTACCCTTCAGGCCCATGTTGCACTTTGTACCCATTCTACCATGTGGATCCTTTCTACCCTTCAGACCCATGTTGCACTTTGTACTCATTTTACCATGTGGATCCTTTCTCCCTTTCAGACCTATGGTGCACTTTGTACCCATTTTACCATGTGGATCCTTTCTACCCTTCACGCCCATGTTGCACTTTGTACTCATTTTACCATGTGGATCCTTTCTACCCTTCAGACCCATGTTGCACTTTGTACCCATTTTACCATGTGAATCCTTTCCACCCTTCAGGCCCATGGTGCACTTTGTACCCATTTTACCATGTGGATCCTTTCCACCCTTCAGGCCCATGGTGCACTTTGTACCCATTTTACCATGTGGATCCTTTCTACCGTTCAGGCCCATGTTGCACTTTGTACTCATTTTACCATGTGGATCCTTTCTCCCTTTCAGCACCCATGTTTCACTTTGTACCCATTTTACCATGTGGATACTTTCTACCTTTCAGACCCATGGTGCACTTTGTACTCATTTTACCATGTGGATCCTTTCTACCCTTCAGGCCCATGGTGCACTTTGTACCCATTTTACCATTGTGATCCTTTCTACCCTTCAGGCCCATGTTGCACTTTGTACCCATTTTACCATGTGGATCCTTTCTACCCTTCAGGCCCATGTCGCACTTTGTACTCATTTTACCATGTGGATACTTTCCACCCTTCAGGCCCATGGTGCACTTTGTACTCATTTTACCATGTGGATCCTTTCTACCCTTCAGGCCCATGTTGCACTTTGTACTCATTTTACCATGTGGATACTTTCTACCCATCAGGCCCATGGTGCACTTTGTACCCATTTTACCATGTGGATCCTTTCTACCCTTTAGGCCCATGTTGCACTTTGTACCCATTTTACCATGTGATCCTTTCTACCCTTCAGGCCCATGTTGCACTTTGTACCCATTTTACCATGTGGATCCTTTCTACCCTTCAGGCCCATGGTGATCTTTGTACCCATTTTACCATGTGGATCCTTTCTACCCTTCAGGCCCATGTTGCACTTTGTACCCATTTTACCATGTGGTTCCTTTCTACCCTTCAGACCCATGTTGCACTTTCTCATCACGTTTTCTTTTGACACTTATTAACGTTTAGACCATTTTTGCCAATTTTACCATTTAAATAGTTTCAAAATTTTTAAACCTCTTCACTTACACTTTATAATAATAATAATAATAATATTTAGCACCGCGTCTTACTACCCGTTCGGGTTATATGCTTTAATTACTAATTACGCTAATGGAATAGGAATTGTGAAGGTTGAATTATAGGAAGTGAACCCGCATTTGCTTGGAGGTAGAGTGGAAAACCATTTAGGAAAAGCCACCCTAAGTTCACCCGACCGAGATTCGAACCTCGATCTCCCCGTCCTCGGTGGTCGAGCGCAACACGACAAGCGCCTTAGTCAACTACGCCACCGAGGCGGGTGTTACACTTTATAATCTTTGTTAAATGTGTATTAGATTTACTTTCTGTCCTTGTAACACTTTACATCATTTTAAAGAAGTTGCTGTCTTTGCCTGAATAAATATTTTAGGTTAATAAAAGGGCAAAGGATAATAAATAAATTTCATTAATTTTATTTTGAAAAGTGTAAGTAATGAGAAAAAAATGGATTAATAGGTTAAAAAGGTAATAATTGCAAACGGAAATAAATAGTAAATACTGCAATATTGTAAACAAATAAAAATAGTGTAATGGTTGAACGAGATCAAAACCACTAATAAAATAGTGATCTGTAAGAGTAATATATTTTTCCAGCTTTTACATTTTAGAGAATTAAGTTTAGAAACTCAGTAAGCTCAAATATAATTCGGATTCCACTACACTCGAGAGCTTGATGGTTTTGAAAACCCCCATTTCACTAGCTCCCTTTATAAATATTTAAAATATATTCTGTAATCTGAGTAGTTCATCTACATTCCTGGCAAATTATTATTTTATCCTTCATTTAAAAGTTATTTTACTTAACCCTCTCTCCTCACTCTCCTATTTTCTCAATTTAAATTGTTGATTCTTTTATGGTTATTTGGAGTGTTCTTTATAACTTCTTGAAGAATTTCAGTTATATACCACACAAAAAATAGTTGTTTCTATTCATTTTTGACATTATTAGCCCCACCTTTTCCTTGAAACAATTCTTATTTATAATTTTTAAATTTTAAAACAAATTAACAGATTATCAATACTTGATCTTCTACCGGCCTGGCAAATTTAAATTTTCTAGTGCACATGATTTTTTTTTCTAAGCTCCCATTCCGTTTTCCTTCCAAATTACCAATAAAAAATCTAACAATTTCAGCCCTTAATATTTTTGGAGTGGTAATTTTACCTGCCTGCTGAATTTAAGTTTTATACCAAACTCTTACTTACAATTAGTTTTTGAAATTTTGAAACCCCACACCTCCAAACTCTTTTCCCCATTTCCAATTAGAAATTTCAAATTTTATGATCTCTTGGATTATCTGTAGCTGTTTCTCTCCTTGTGTGCCAAGTTTTAATTTTCTACCTCATCTAAAAATGTTTTCAAATTATAGCTCCCCAATATCCTAGAGCTCCATTTCTGGTTAAAGTTACTAATCCAGCCACCTTCCTGACAAGCAAGATTTAGGCCCAGGGGCTTGGGACGTACGGGAACGAGTGAGTCACTGAGTCAACCACCTTTCATCCCCCCCCTCCACCATTCATAGGGGATTAAATTTGAGAAACCCTCAAAAAAAAGCTTAACTCAATTCTGGAAAGGAAATTTCATTTTTAATTTCAAGGCTCTATGTCCGCTAGTTTAAAAGTTACAACAGTGAATTTTGAAAACTTTTCTTCTTAGAAATAAAATTTCTCTAAACCTCGTCTTCTCTCTTACCTAAGGCCTAAAAGGAGCCTTCACAACAAGTATCAAGTTTTCAGATCCTGTGGTTGGGGACACACTTTTATGAATGTGTGATTGTGTGGGTGAGTTAGTAAGGTAGTTAGGTAGTTAGTTAGTTAGTTAGTTAGGTAGTTAGTTAGTTAGTTAGTTAGTTAGTTAGTTAGCGAGTTAGCGAGTTAGTAAGGTAGTTAGCAAGTTAGTTAGGTAGTTTGTTAGTTAGTTTGTTAGTTAGTTAGTTAGTTAGGTGGTTAGGTATTGAATGTGTAAGTGCATGGGTTCTGCCTTTTATTATATAAATTATTTGTATTTCTTACGGAGTATTACTCCCTTGAATATTCAAACTAAATCACAACTATATTATTTTATATAAATAAAACTAAATAATTTATTAATGTACTATCAATATTTATTCCTGAGCTTTTATCAACAAGCGAGATAATTTTTAATTTAACATTAAATATTTAACTTATTTAACAAAAATAAATGTAGTCTAACTTAATGTTTCAAATGTTAACTACATTTCTAGGATAGGGACAGTATAGCTCCTCAGTAAGAAGTGTATTAATGTTCCGTGACACTGGATGGTAGGTGGTATCAGAAGTGTATTAATGTTCCGTGACACTGGATGGTAGGTGGTATCGACCACTCGTTCTTCATGCATGAACTAAAGCGTGTGATACTGTTGTTAAACCTATAAATCAATAACATCTGAGTTCGATGGAATAGAGGCATAAGTAAAGCTACTTCCGTTTTTAAAAAAATTAGGACTCACCATTATATAATATAAATGCCTAAAACACTTCAATTTGATAACTCAACAATTTTCCGCTGTAGATAAACATTTAGAGTAGCATGATTTTATTTAAAATAATTATTTTTGAATGTATGGGAATATTTGTTGAATGATATTTCTGTGTGTTAACTATGATTAAGTCCAAGTTTAGTATTGAATCTTTTGATAGCTTCAGTAGTGTTGCTGGTGACCACTGACATCAAGAACAGAGTAGCCTATTTGTTTATTTATTTATAGGGAACCCAAAGATTTATAGCTATAACCACTACATAGGTCACGAATAAGATGTTACTTTAGGAGGAAAACTTTACACAAATAAGAAAGTGAAAATTGTATTTAATATAAATTGTTAAACGACAGTATATACCATATGTGATACAAATATGGTTTGGAGAAAATAAGATAATATTTTAAGCAATACACAACAAGAATAATAAAGGAAACACCAATTATTGCTACGACATGAATAATATATCTTGGAACATTGGATTGGAGAATCAAAGTAGCTATCAATACGATAAAAACAGCATAATCATATTGGTAATAATATAAGAGTATTATAGTAACATCAAAATATCCTCAGGTATTTTAAATAATGCAATAACATTTTTAATGATAATTATATATATATATATGTATATATGTGTGTATATATATGTATATATAAAATTGAGAGATTGAAGGTATATTAAATTTAAGTTCGTGAAAGTTCGCGTAGGTGTCGTATATTAATAATTGTTGGTGTATCTTAAAGTGGAAAAGAAATGTCCATTGAATGCGCTGTGTGTTGGGGCAAGGTAATTTGGCTCCAATTACATTATCTTGACATTTTATAAGAACAAGCCTTATTTCTATGTTCTTCTCTGGTGTAAAGAAGTTATTTTGAAATGATATAATCTATTTCATTATTCAAAATATTTATTTAATTTCAATTTTAAAAGTCAGGAAAT
Source organism: Timema californicum (assembly GCA_902141385.1). NCBI lineage: Eukaryota > Metazoa > Arthropoda > Insecta > Phasmatodea > Timematidae > Timema > Timema californicum. The sequence continues at coordinate 12,752 of CABFOW010007041.1, read as the reverse complement.
TAAAAAATAATTTTGAAACTAATTATAATCTATTAGGCGTTATTAAAATAGTATTAATAATGCCATACTGCACACCTATATTATAAAATACTTATTACAAAGCGATATAAAGCAGGGCAGATATTGGTTTAGTTTGAAAAACCAGGAAACTTCCCATAACAAAACAAATTATATATTTGAGTTCAAGGTCGATGTACAAGTTTCTCAGTATGTCTAGTAACGTGTTGTACAAGTGTTCCAAAGTAATTAAGATTCTACACCAGGGGTGGTCAACCAATGGCAGAGGGCCAGACATCTTTATCCTGTGTAAAAGTCATAGATGACAACATTTACATTTTTCAAGAACTTGAATAACTCTGACAATTATCGACCACAACACTTGTAAAATATGTTTTTGAGGCCGTGACAAGCTGTATAGTAGAGTGTGATGTGTGTGTGAGTGAACTTGGAAGAGCATGTACAAATGCTCCGGCTACCCTAGGAAGGGGAAATGGCTGTTTTTCTTTGCTTGAACAGTAATTGGAGTGAAAGTTATTCTAATACCAATGTATCATTCACATAAAGGTTTGAATGCCAGAGTCGTAGGTTTGAGTCGTGTTATTGATAATGTTTTTATATTTCCTCATTACGAATCACAAGGCACTCAACCAAAGAGATTTTACGGGATTGTTTGTAGTGGAAATAAGTTAGTGTGATGATCTTTACCTTTAAAACTATGATGGTTTTATAGGGGAAAAATGGTTTCACGTGCCTTCGAACTAAAAGACAAGGTACCTACGTTATATAAGCTGAAATGTTTTAAGACTATGGAATATGGTTTACTTAAAGATTCAAAAGGGCCTTTTTGATTAATCGTCTTAGTTTGTGTGTTAAGTGAGGAGCAGGACCAAAAATTAAATTTTCACTGTAAAGATATGTAGGACTCACTTCATTTTATTTTAAAATTTTTAGCTAATAAATGTTTTTTGTTATAACCATTAACTTTTAGACGTGAATGATTACAGAATCTTAATAAAACGACACGCTTACATGTTCTGTAAATGGGTTCTATTATTTTATAAAATCTTCTAAATAGCCTTATATTTTAGTTTATTATAGTTGTTAATTAAAAATAGAGTACTGAATGTAGTTTTCTTAGCCCGAAATCAAATATGTAACTAGGAATAATAGTAGACAGGTGAATAGGGAGGTGTAACCGAATTGGTTAAAGAGGTCCTTCAAACGATTTATAACAATTTACTGGCTCCATCTTAGAAAATGTTGGCCACTTCTGCTATAGACACAATTTTCCTTTAGCCTTAAGAAAGTATGCACTGGTAGGAAATAGTATGGAAAGTTAGTGAGGATGGATTAAGTACGGAATTGTTGTTTTTAGAGTTATATGCACAGTAGTTTGCCTACCCTGTAAGGGAACGGGGTTATCAGGTACTCGTGTATTAAATAGTTTATTTGAAGAGTCAAAATAAGCATAGCAGTTATTAATAATAACAATAATAATAATAAAATATTGGGGCACATTGTTTTAGAAATTAGTAAAATATCGAATAACAAATTCCAAGGTGTATAAATTGTGTAGCTCTAACGGGGTTTAGTTTTCCGATCGCGTGCTGCGCAATGTGTTTCTTTGGTGACCCGCCATTCTACTTGCTGCACATTGTATACGTGTATTCAGTTAAATGTCATCGAGATATGGCAAACATCGGCTAAAAATCAACAATTGAATCTACCAAACAACTAGGCAAGAGTAGTTTTATGCTTTTTTTTATGTACCAGTTTGGTAGCGCTATATATTTTTTGTACATACTGCCAGGAAAATAATTATCTTCATTTAGACAAATTTTGTTTATTGTGTAACGAACAATTGGTTGATTGCGTTTTAAATTTGTTTTATTATTTTATGATAAAATAATTCTTTTTAGTTCTATATTATGTACTTAACTTAAGTAAAAACATTAAAAATTATGCAACATGGCTTTCTAATCTATTTAAAGGAAACATTTTATGGTAATTAATATATATTTGTTAGTCTCCCAAGGTTAGTTACAAAACACAGTGCACAAGGTTCACTTTTCAGTACAATATCAAAAATAGTTTCTTCCTCCAAAACAACTCTCAACATGACTTAATACCGACTGATTAGCCTTGTTACAGTATCCTCCAACTATGTATATTCATTGAGTCGTGAGCAAGGAAGAGGCTAACATAGAATCCTGTTGAACAAGAATATTGTTACGACAATGAGCAATGTTCACAATAAAATGGTATGTGGAGGCTCGTAGACCTTGTGTTGAATAACGTTACAACAAGGTTCATTTTTCTTTCTTCTAAATATGGATCAATGTTTCCAACAACAATGATATTTTCAACTGTTGATGATAAATCAATACTTACTTTAGGAAGACGTCCTTTGACTTGTTCAGATAGGTAATAGTTGGTATTCTAAGAATATTTAATCAGAGATAACCCAAACGTTGTGTTGTTATGCGTGAATATCGTACAAATATTTTTATTAGAATAGATAATAATATCAATATCGCATGATTTAGACGCGTCCGAGGGATAACAAAAATCTTGTTAAATTTCAACAATACATTATACGAAAAAAAACTTTAAAAAGACTTTAATTGATAATATTCTAGAAAATAACCCTTTCAATTTTACTATTTAAAATATACAAAAATAATACTAAACTGTGTCTTTCAACATAATTTCATGTCGACTAGTATTTCAGTGTTTGATAAGAGTTAACATCTTATCAAGGTTAGTAGGATCGTCAGGCATAGTTTTCAAGAGTTGATATATTGATAGATTTTCTTCTATTCCCACACAGTCTCAGATTAATACATTTTTTCTTATAAAAAATGGTGAGAGTTTCTATAATACTTAACCAAATATATTGAATAAATTAAGTATTAGTGACTGAGTGTACGATTATGAATCTTTAAGCTCGTCTTTGTTTTGAAACATATTTTAACGACCGCGTGTAGAAGAGGGTCGTGTAATTCTCGCATAGAGCTTTAAATTGAATACTAGGATACACTTCTAGATTATAACTTAACAAGAAACAAACATCCTTCAGTGGGCTCACAGTCCAAGGCAGCTCTCTTACAGTGTACAGGACTGCCGATGACTAGGAGATTGAATCTTGGTCGGATGTACTGGTTTATTATAAAATGGTTTTCCACTCTCCTTCAACACAAATTTGGATACACTTCCCTAAATATAAGCTTCCTCACCCCTAAAACCATTAGTGTAGCTGGTACAAAGCGTATAACCAGAACGGATAGTAGGAAGCGCCGCTAAAATTAGTCACACTATGGTCAGTTAAGTTCACTTAACGTAACGTGATATTAAATGCAATCCATATAAATTCAGTTAACTTTCACTTAACCTAAGATCTGTCCATGTAAGAACCTTCACGTTTCTTGAACGTCACGTGGGCTTACTCCGTGCTACTTCCAGCCAATAATATTGCGAGAAACATCAACACAGTTCTTAGAGGATAGTCCTACGTTCTTGCTTTATAGTCTGCGCCACATATTAAATATTACCTTGTTCAATGATTGTCGACAGCCCGATTGAAGCTGTGAAGACGTGGCCTGAATTAAATGTTACCTTGTTCAATGATTGTCGACAACCCGATTGAAGCAGTGAAGACACGGCCTGAATTAAATGTTACCTTGTTCAATGATTGTTGACAGCCCGAATGAAGCAGTGAAGACACGGCCTGAATTAAATGTTACCTTGTTCAATGATTGTCGACAGCCCGATTGAAGCAGTGAAGACACGGCCTGAATTAAATGTTACCTTATTCAATGATTGTCGACAGCCCGATTGAAGCATTGAAGGCACAGCCTGAATTAAATGTTACCTTGTTCAATGATTGTTGACTGCCCGATTGAAGCAGTGAAGACACGGCCTGAATTAAATGTTACCTTGTTCAATGATTGTCGACAGCCCGATTGAAGCAGGGAAGACACGGCCTGAATTAAATGTTACCTTGTTCAATGATTGTCGACAGCCCGATTGAAGCAGGGAAGACGTGGCCTGAATTAAATGACAAAACAAACCCAGGGTTTAAAAACAAGAGAGCTTAATGGAATCTGTTAGCAGTGAACTAACTAAAGGAAGGTAAACGAGTAAACTATAAATTATTTTAAAATGAGTTTTCGTGTTCACAGAACATTACTCTTGAAGGTTTCGTGGTTATTTATTCAACTTGGCTCTTCTTAGTAAGCGCTTGCTCTTGATGATCAGTGATCACCAACTTTAGATTGCACATCTCTTTCATCATTGAACCATGATTATTCCAAGAGCATTCCAAGCCGTACCTATCTCTTCTACACCCATTCTCTTGTGGACCTCTTCTACCGTATAGTTTTCGAACATAAAGGCGTCAACGTCTCTTACTATTTGTTATTTTCTGGTTCCAATAAGCTTTTATCGCAAGTACTTAAACCTATCAGCTTTATCTGTTAGCGTTGCGTTATTTTTACTATTTATTTACATACACTCCAAATTAAAGGTCTATGTTTTTCTTGGGATGTTAAGTTACGTGAATTTTAACTCTAATATTATTTTATCAAAATCATTATGTTGTGAAATATTCAAAGGGTATCTCTTTTCTAAATTATTGTGTTACCTGCAAGGATACTCGGCTTAACAGATTCAATAATGAATAATTTTGTCTTAACGAATTCAGAATTTAAATCTGATAGTCTAACATAGATGACATCACGATCAGCTATATTGATTCTAAGCTTGGCTATATCTATTTATATGTGATATTTGCTGTTGCCCGTGACTTAGTTCGCGATGTCACTCTTTTATTTAAATTGTAACGACTTACATGGTAATAACACTCACCAACTGGGACAGCCGCTCTCACAAGGTCAACACGCGGCACTAGCTTGACCAGCGACCTCCGCTCTCGCCAAATACAACAAGCTGACTGAAGGTGTGTCTACGCCGGGCCGCAATGAAGCTCGACCACGTGTTCGGCCAGCAAAGAAAATGGAAAGAAGAGTTCCGCTTCCGCCTTCGCGGAGCTTCGCGAAGCTGCTACGTACTTCGATATGCGCCTTGAACTTCACCTCCCCCCTAGTTTGTAATGTTCTCCAACCTTCCCTTCCTTCGATCCGCCCCCCTTTCTGAGAATTATATTTCATATAAATACTAGCGGCACCGGGATCTCAGGTCACTTACTACCCCACCGGCTTGAGGATAAGAGGTGAGGACAGCGACTAGGTCTCGGGGAATATTACCATCCTACCAAAATTACTATTTCGGCGTCATGGGGGGAATTCTTTCTAAATTACTATTTGGACTTTGTTATTAAATTATTTTTATTTGAAGTTTGACTATGCTACGCGCTTATCGCGGCTGGAAGTTAGACCGTCGCTTTCGCCACCACTTATATTCAGGGTCTGAGCCCTATTTATTTGTAATTCATATTTTTGCCAATATTAGGTTTTAACCAGAGATTATCTGGTCCTGGGTTCGAAACCCGGCTTATGTTATTTTCAAGTATAGCTGTTTCTGGACTCGACTTTGTTCGCCAAGTTAAACTCCTAGAGTTGATAGGTTATTATTACTTTGTGGCCTTGTGTCATTGCTATGACGTCACGTTTGCTACGGGCGCCTGTAAGAAAGTTGTATATTTATACTAGGGTGGATAACTGTAACGCTAGAGTAACCAGTTATACCATTCCCCTTAGGGTAGGAACTAATCAATTTAGCGAAGTAACCAAAGAACCATAAACCAAAGACCATGTCACTGAGATCCCGTACCGTAACTTTTGATGGGTTTAATGTAACGTAATTTAGTCTTGAGGAGGTAAAGTGTTTGTTTACCTTTTAATGTAATTGATTTCCGCGTTGGACGGAAAAGCGCGCTTCACGCAGTATTGAATGTTTACATCACTTTGTTATTGTTTTTGACTAAATAAAATTGTTATGTTCAACCAGGTAACTCTTTACCTAATTTACTGCCTCTCTCACCTTATAGATATTAAGGGGGGGGGGGGTTGCAAAATGACTCGCGAAACACCTATTATAAAATTCTGAAACTGAGGGTAAAATAATTAGGTTGTTATTCACACGGGGTTATGACTATTTATGCTTCGTTCATACTTATAGTAGCTCTATATACTACATAAGAGGTTCTTCCCTCAGGTTCTAACACGACCAGGCTGCTATGTGAGCTCACTCCAAACTTTCTAGGTCCAAGGGTCTGGGCTGGGCGTTGATCTAATAAGAAATAAGGCAACTTTAAGTCAAAAACATAAATCCTCTTTATTCCCTATTCCGTGGGAATTTAGGAAAATACTGGAAATGACTATTAGTGATTATAATAGCTTAGTTACATGCAAAATTTAAAGTCTCTAATAATTTAAGTTAAGGAAATAAGGCAACTTTAAAGTGAATATATAAATCCTCTTTATTCCCTATCCCATGGGAATTTAAAAAAAAATCCTACCTTCTTCCTTGTCTACATCATAAAGGGAACCTCTGTGCAAAATTTCAACTTTCTAGGTCCAAGGGTTTTGGCTGGGCGTTGATGAGTCAGTCAGTGAGTCAGGACTTTTCTTTACCTAGGTCGTGAAACTGATTACCAGGCTGATCAAATTAAAAAAAAAATTGTGAAATTCTGCTATACCCTTTTCAGTATCTAAATTATAGGCTTGGAAATGTACATTTTTAATTTAAAAGTTAACTTAAAAAAGATACTATTGTAAATGTCACCCAATCAAAACTGTTTTTTCTGTAAGTTTAATATGGAGAATATGGATAATCTCCTATTTTTTACAATTGGACTATAATAATCGACTATGGAACTACTTTTTCTTGTATCAAGAGACTTGCTTCTTATTCTTATTCTTACTTGATACAAGCAGACCCATTACCTCAAATTTATTTTGATAATATATTACATGAACAAATTACGTACTCTAGTATATTTTAGAATAAATAACATTAATATATACAGGAAAAATCACCTTATCCATTAAGAGTTTTAACTTATTTATTAAGAATAGTAAGAATTACACGTTAATTTCTATACAAAATCTTAAACACAGTATTATATTATAAACATGCTAATATAAGTTAAAAACTTAATTTAATTATTGATAAATTTATTTTTTAATAAAATGTCAGTATAATGAGGGCTTGTGTATGAATATTTATATTGGCGGTATACTGTGACGTGTGTAATGTGCAAACTAATTCAACAATATATAATAGATTTAATTACGTTCTTTGTATTATCATTGTTGATATTATTGCAGTTAGAAGCCTATTTTTACCCCTTAAAAAGCTACACTTGTTTAACATTTTATTTTGGTGATGAGATATATTTTATTGGTAAATAATGGATTATTAAAGTAAATATTAATTTATAAGACTGATTTATTGTAATTAATGGCTCCTTATTGGGCAGTGAAATTATTAACACCAATGATAATACTTGTGAAACGAGTATACTGTATATAATACATCTAAAACAAAGGAAGCTATAAGTACTTCAATAAATAACAAATTATTTAAAAAAATTATTTTGAATTACTTGTCACTTTTTTTTTACTTTATCGCTACATTACAGGTAGAGAAAGTATTGTGATCGTAAAAAAAATTGAACTCAAGATTTTTATGAATATCGACGTTTAATGACTCCCGAATCTGAAAAAAAAAATCATTTCCGTCTGTCTGTCGATCTGTACTTCCGGCTAGAGCCTAAACTATTTTACTGATCAGGCTAAAACTTGGTATCTAGGTTTTTCATAGGGTTATCCCAAGGGACTTTTGGAATTGAGTATCCAACCCTAAAATTAAGGGTAGTTTCCTTAAGAGTGAAAAGAGAAAAAATCGATTTGATTAAAATCGGTTCTAACGAGTTTGATTGGATTTCATTTTTAAGCATTGATTTATATTACCAAAAAAATCGCTACTTTCAATTTTTTCTCAAAATAACTTTAAGGGTTACATACTGATGCATAAATTTTAATATTTTAACGTATCGCCGTAGCTGTTTCAGGTGTGAAATTACTTATAATTGCAGATATGTAGGTCTATTTATGATAACAATCTTTTTTTAAATACATATTTATAAAACCAATAGCTTTCAAGCTATATGCCAGTCTATATATTTTCTAACTATAATGTTAAGTACTATTGTGACCGTAAAAATTAAATCTAACCCTACTTGTAGATGTATTTTGACATTTTATGATCCACCAAACCTTAAAATTGGTTTTTTCTATGCCATCTGTCTGTATGTCTGGTTAACTCTGAATTTAAAAGTATTTAAATAAAGGGCGAAGATAACAAAAATCGAAATTATCAAATTTGGCTCTAACGATTTTGATTGAAATTCGTATATAGGTGTTGATTAAGATTATAAACAAAATGTTTATTTTCATTAACCCATGAAAATTATTTTTGGGTACTTTACAGAAGCATAAATGTCCATATCTCTGCAAATACTTAATATACTAAATAACTTATCATTGCCAAATTTTAGTACCGTTAAAAATACTCAATTTTTATTTGAAATATATATTTATAAAACCAATAGTTTCGACGATATTCGCGAATATATTAATACAATTTTGTGAGCTTTGGTTGTACAGAGATATTAAAGTTTAAACGCAATATTTCTCAAATGTCATAGAATAAGTAAATACGTTAATATCTCAAAAAGTTTATGTTATTTTCCTTTAACCTCTAAGGATAAATGTTTGTACAGAAATGATCTCTCTTTATCATTTTAGACTCAATAGTCAATATTTACTTTTTTTACTGGTCAAAATTTATAAATAATGAATTTAATAGCAATGCGATGATATGAATATGTGCAACCATAATAAAAATTTTAATAAGAAGTGTTGATAGACCCTTGTAGACCCAGTATCAAACTTTTTTAACTGTCCAAATGAAGTCGTTAATTATTTTTTTCAATTATATATTATAAAACTGGGATACAAAAAATGTTTTACATATGTATAGCGTAGTTTGTGTTTGGGTTTGCTAGTGTGTATTATTTCGTTTCAAATATATTACTAGTTTTAAGTGGAGTTTTTATCTGTAAAAGTCATATGTATTTGCAATAGTAAGTGGATTTTTTTTACCTTAAATATCTGGGAATATTTTCCTTGAAACACCTAATTTGGGGATATATGCTCGTTAAAAATATCCTCTAAATTATTTTTCCGGAAATAAGAGATACATTTATTTAGTAATGATAACCTTTCTTAATACTAGTTTAAGTAACAATCGTTAGAGCATATTGACAGATTGTTTACATTTAACCTTTGACTATTCCACCACTAACTCTAGGTTAGTATTAATAATTCCAAAATATAAATCTTGGAACCTTATATAAAGCCTATATAGCAAGTTGAGCCCAATCTGTGGAACGCTCTCGGATTTAGTATGGTGAACAAACGGATAAACAAACAAATACTGACTTATTGCAGAAACTAATTTTTTGGGTCCAGGGAATCATGAAATCTCGGAATCCATAAAAATCTCGAAAACAATATTTTGACATCACAACACTTCCTTCCCCTCTTCTTGTAGTCATGAGAAAGTAAGGACTGATAAGGATTATTACTGCGTTACTTATTATGTTACTTTCTACATAGATTAGCATTGCTCCAACCGCTTAACTTTAACCATGTTTCATGTTTTAGTATGAAATACAAATTTGCCAGGAAATACTGAGAAATTAAGTTGGGTCTGAGAAATCAAGTTGTACCCAATGGGGAAATGCACGAGACCACTAACTTGACGCGGAAATTTACAGCCACTGGCAGTTTGTGATGAACATAATTCAACTTAATCAATTATAAAATATAAAGTATGGTTTATTATTGCAGCGACCAAAACTAAAATATATATTTAAATTATATAATATTTTATTTTTATTTTTATTGTAGAGCCTTAAGTAAATATTGGTTTATTTAACATTAGTATGATTTTTTTCGGGTTTATTGTTTGTTTTAGAGCTAGTGCTACCAAACAAACGTGAGCAAACGCTATAAACAAGGGACATTTGAGCAAACATTATAGAAAAGGGACATTTGAGCAAACACATAAACAAGGAACATTTGAGCAAACATTATAGAAAAGGAACATTTGAGCAAACATTATAGAAAAGGGACATTAGAGAAAACATTATAAACCAGGGACATTTGAGCAAACATTATAGAAAAGGGACATTAGAGAAAACATTATAAACCAGGGACATTTGAGCAAACATTATAAACAAGGGACATTTGAGCAAACACATAAACAAGGAACATTTGAGCAAACATTATAGAAAAGGAACATTTGAGCAAACATTATAAACAAGGGACATTTGAGCAAACATTATAAACCAGGGACATTTGAGCAAACATTATAAACCAGGGACATTTGAGCAAACATTATAGAAAAGGGACATTTGAGAAAACATTATAGAAAAGGGACATATGAGCAAACACATAAACAAGGGACATATGAGCAAACACATAAACAAGGGACATTTGACAGATGTGTAAGTAAACATTTTTGTTTTTATATTTATTGATGGTATTACGTTGTTGAATATAAATAATTCGTGCTTGGTACCTATTTTATAACCACAGCGTATAAATGGTATAAAATAGTATCTTTCAAAACACTACACTCTAATTCTATAATATATGTGTACGTATATATCTAATCACGCCATTCCCTTGTGGGGTATGCACGAAACTGTGCATATAGCTATGTACTTGTAGTTTTATTAATTATTTTGGCCACCAAAATTTTATTGAATATTAAATGCGGTTGGTATTCCTACACTTCCTAAAAATTATGCTATTTTAAATTAATGATACACAATATGTGTACTATTTGAATAGTAATAGACCCATGACACAATACAATATAATCTATTGGTGAATGATTCATCAATCATAAGAGAGAGTAAAAAATGATTTAAAATTAATTATTACCATATGTGTAACTTGTTTATATTGTTTATGTTTTAGACTTGGAGCCAAGTTAGACCACCTGCAGATCCTCGATGGTCTACTAAAGAATGATTATGATCGGAGAGCCACTCCTACCAACCACCTCAGTAAGTCGGACTTAGAATTTGAGTTTAAATATTATTCATGTTAAATATAAAGCACCAATAACACAATACTTTGAATAATAATGTATGTATACAGTTCCAATGTGGATAAATTGAGATTAAATACTCTTACAAAGCACCCAATAATAAAATTAATACAAGCGACAATGCGATGGTATCATAAATAATTGTTCTAAAATAAATAAAAAAATACAATAACAATGTTATACGAGTAATTATGTTTGCGTAACAAGGTTGGGTACAATGGGATTGTTGTGTAACAACTTTCAATGTTTTCTACTTATATAGAATGATTGAAAACTCATTGCCCAAACCGCCCAATGTACATATAGCTCTTTTGATCAAAGAAGTATACCAAATCCCTGAACACTTACATCCTGAAAACTATGCTAATACCATTAAAATGTGTCCAAAGTTTAGTCGTATATCACCGGGAGAATAAGGCTATTCAAGCATGCGTGTACAACAGGTTGCATAGGAGCTAGGCGCGTGTCATTACACACCTCGACATCTTGGAGCACGGCAGCAGAACATACCACACTTCATAATAAACAACACACCAGTATATCTAGAAATGAGAATACTTTCTAAGGGCCATACATCACAGAAAGTGTTTTCCATTATTGCATGTGCAGTGCCACGCACCTAGCTACTATGCAACCTGTTGTACACGCAAGCTTGAACAGCTTTGCTCTTCAGGCACTCTACGACGAAACTTTGAACACAATTTAATGGTATTATGATAGTTTTCTGGATGTAAGTGTAAAGGAATTTTGGATTATTTTTGGTCCAAACAAGCTATATGTGCAGTTTGGGATATGAGTTTCCAAACATTCTGTATATAAATATTTTTGCCATTTCACACTAAGAATAAAGAAGCACATGAATACATTGAGTGACTCCTTCTTAAAGATGAAATTAGTACCAAACTAGTGAGACTACCATGTTTTCACGTCCGAAATTGAAGATTTGATTTCAATGTCCTCTTTTTTTAGCAGCGCATCTTACAATCCGTTCAGGTTGAACGCCAAAGTTCTCTTCAAGTTACAATAACTTGATTTTTATGACCTTATTTTTCAACAGTCGAAAACATATTCAACCAAAGGTTAATTGTGATCTCCAAGAAACTTCACATTGAAATACGTGATTTAAGTATTAAAAGTTTGTTATTTATTATTATCATTATTGTTATTATTATTATGACTGCTTTGAATAAAAAATTTTATTATATATTAGAAAACATTAAAATCAATACACAATTGAAATGCAAATGCAAACAACTATTCAAATTATTCAGGATAATGAAGGCAGGAGCCAAGAGAGAGACATATATCTAGACCAATGGTACGGCGTTCGAACCCATGCCGGACAGTTGATTAATCTGAATAGTGTATGGTATGGTTGCAGTTATAGATATACATTTTCAGGCGGTGAAGATCATCGCTTGGGCCGTTTCACAAAGGTAGAGTCTTGAGGTAACAGGTGAATGCATTTGTCCTTTAGATGTTTGAGTTACCAAGCAACAATAATCATGCGAATAGTGACCACTCATCTATGAGCCAAGTGACAAGTGACCACTCATCTATGAGCCAAGTGACTAGTGACCACTCATCTATGAGCCAAGTGACTA
>CABFOW010007040.1:14440-26947 GCA_902141385.1 Timema californicum | reverse complement strand
TTTATAAGAGGAACAAACCCATGTTTTTTTGTTTTGTTTTTTCCAGAAAATTTGCTCATACCCTGCCCACTTCAAAAAATCGTCTTTCACCAAGAAATGACGCGTTCAAACTGATGCTCAACTAAGGTGATGCAAATACGTAACGCAACTTGACGCATCGCTCTCAAACAAGCGTGCACCTAACGTGAGACTACTTCCGTACAGACGCACCACATCCTACTTGGTGTGAGATACTCCTGAATAAATAAGCTTAAACATTCGATTTGGTGGCCGCATGGTCTAAGGCGCTACTCTCGCAATAGACTAGACTGCCGATGATGGGGAGATCCCGGTTAGAATCTTGGTTGGGTGTAGCCTACTTGGGATGGCTTTTCCAAATTGATTTCCACTCTCTTTCTACGCAAATGCGGGAAAACTTTCTCTAAATATAACCTTCCTAATCCCTAAAACCACTAGCGTAATTTGTGCATAAGCGTATAACCCGAACAGGTAGTAAGACATGGCGTAAAGTAAAATAAAAGTCTTAATTATGGTAAAGAAAGAGTGGGGAGTATAGCAAACAGTTAAACATTTCTAAATAATTAACTTGAAAGCTGAAATCACTTTAGATCAATTTCAAGGTCAATCATGTTTAAAAAAATGGATCAGTATATTTAGTAAAAGGTCTATGGGACGGTCACTAAAAAAAGTTTTGGACTTTAATAATTTTTAATATTTTTCCTTTTTTCCCCCTAGTCTTCCCATGTTTGTTTTTAACGTTCATAGATATAATTAGTGTGTATGTTAGGGTTTTGAGGGATGTGGAGTGATGTGGATGGGGTGACTATATTAGGCACCGCTTGTCCGGAAACATGGTATAGAGCGACTTCTGTACTATATTAAAATACTACACTGTGCCAGCCTTAATCCAATTACATAAAAACATTCAAACTTAAATTAGAGTTAATTTAAATTAGTTGAAAAATTACACATGGAGAGGGAATCAAACCCAAAACCTTTGGCCTAACGCCCCGATGATTTACCACTGAGCTAGCCAGGATTATTCCAGTGCTCAGGATTATTCTTCACTTATAGTTTAAGGCCGAGTCTGTGGTGGACGTGTGGAATCTTCAGTTACATATGCCCTACCGAGTCACAGATGATTGTGGTATTTAATAATTCGCGATACTATTGGTTCCTCATATGTAGCTGACGATTCCTCACGTCCATCACAGACTCAGCTATGAGTGAAGAATTACTCTGAGCATGGGAATAATACTGAATAGCTCGCTGGTAAAGTGTGTCATTCCATAAGCGAAATTGAAATATAAATCCCGTTGAATCTATTGTGGTCATCTATAACCTGATTTTGATAGAAAGAAAAGTATTTGGTAGTTACTAGAGTTACTAAAATAATTTTAATATATTCATACATCAAGTCGTGTTATTTGAAGCTAACACATTTGATAGATGTTAACAATACCTATAAAATAACACAAATAATATACTAAAATGTTGACAGCAATTTTTTTTTTTGAATTGTCTAAATTGTTCTTCCAACCAAAATCAAGCTATAGTTAACAAGTGCTTTCTCATTTCTCTCTGGCAGTTATTTTGTCTGGAACGTTGATTTCAATCAAGATGTTCAACAAAATACTTATTAGTGACATAACACACTGGGTAGGTGTGATAGCGATAGTCAAAGTAAGTAAACCAGCACTGACATGGACATGCCCAATGGGGGGGATAACCTCCCAATATTTGTGCTTATGTGTCATAAAATATACTTACTGTTAATGTAGTCTATCCTAGAATTAGTTAACGTTTCATTTGTAAAATAAATAAATAATAAAGCTATGAAAGGCATAAAAATCTCTACCCAGGGTTACATTTTAGATGTAAAAATGATAAGATCGATGTAATCACTATTAAGTTTTGAATAAGTGTTAATTGAAGTGCGGTTACTACTGCAATCCAATTAGTTCTTAAAAGATTCTTAAGAAGCGCTACTAGTTAGACTTATACATATGCATGATCACTAAAGATAATCTTTTCCGTTGGCTATGCTAATGTGATATATAAGAATTTGTTTCTTCTTCCCAACAAAGTTTCACAGACAACAGCCTTGCCTAGTTTGTGCCAACGTTAAATTAGTGTTTAGTTAGTAATCCTCCAACTAATAAAAACAACTACTTGACACCAAGGATGCGTGTGTCCTAGTGAAGAGATTTCTTAGGGTGCAACAATGCTACAAATTTTTGAATCCATCTTTATATAACCGTTTCCTAAAGCTAGTTGAGCTGGACTACTTCCTACCTGGAAATTTGTCACCCTGTTTTGTGAAATATTAGGTAAGTTTTTAGTTGATGAAAAACATACTTACATAATCTTACTACATTTATTACAACATTTTTTGATAATCTCTTGGAATGTGGTTAAATTATACTGAACTGTTTAAGGATATTGTGTGTTTTGACGCTGTTCATATATTAAAGGTTATGTCTAAAATTATATGTACTCTATATAAAAAAATATTCCATGTAATTTATTTTAATATAGTGATTGTTTAAATCCTTAATGAGAAAAATCTATAACTAACGATTGAGTTCTTTCAAAGATTGAAAAATGTTACCTGGACACAAAGATCGGGCCCGGAACTTTTGGATTAGTGCAATAATTCTCCACCACCGAACCATCTAGGCTTGTCCCGTGAAAGAGTCATACACCACTCATTATTGTATAAACGTGTATTTCGGAAAAGTACTTACCCCCTCTCCCCGAGGTTAGGGCTGGCAAATAAATCATTTTGACTTGTCATATTTATTTTGTGATAGTGTTATATTTAATTATTTTTGTGTTTTTAGGTAAAATTAATCCCAAACTAATCTATAAATTCCCTGGCGCTGGTAGCCTGGTATTACGTGAAGTCTGAAAGTACGCGCTCAAAAATTAACCCAACCTTTGCTTTTGGCAAACCGTAAATATTACATATCTGCAGATGGTACCGTTGACTTTTGACAAAAAAATAAACATTGATTTTCTATTGTCAATAATTTCTGAGGTAAAATAATAAAAAATTTAATATTGAATAATTAACTAAATGTGACGTGAGTAAAACGAAAAGAACGGTTTTAATTAATTAAATTATTTTTACTATACTAATAGTATTACTATTTTATCTGCAGATGGCGGACTACATAAAATGCAATGAAAATAGTCTCTAATTATATAATGTTCATTATTATTATTATATTAGCTATTAATTAAAGAACTATAATCCACTCAGTACTATAATAGACTGTATAGTTTAACAGTAACTATAGTATTAATAATTAATATGTTAATAACAAAACTTACAGTTAACGTTTACAAAAAAAGTTTGTTTCTAAATTAAATTATTAATGTATGATGTATATGTAAGATTCATTATCATTGATTGGGGAATTAACTTTTAAGGGCCCCAAGTTCTTCTTGGCACAGAGCCCCCAAAATTGTTAATCCAAACCTGTTAACAGAGCATAAAGCCTATTCTTTACAAGCGCAGTGTACACTCCGTTTATCCTGAGAGGTATCAGTTTTCCCTTGAAAGACTACACGATGACCCTATATTAAAAGCTACACAACTTTCAGGGCAAACGGATTGTAGTTCTTGATAGGGGTGATGCATGTTTATAACACTGACGTGGGAGTGAAAACGTGCCGGTCAGTAGCCATCGTCGAATATATCAAACAATCAGGTTGATGTATCGAGTGCAGGAAGTGAGTTAACTCCCCCATTCGACGCAGTCGTTGAAGGACTAGCGGACAGGGGTTCACAATTTCTTTTTTTTTCACGGCACACTATTATTTGCTTTGAGCCCTCGCGGCACACTGAAGGTGCAAGTTAGTGACACTACGGGAGACTCTTGGCATGCGCATGCTCTGAGTCTTCTTTCAGTTGAACAGGAAATGTGTGTGTATGTCCTCAATTCAAACATGAATTCAATTATGTGTAAGAAATGACAAGATTATTATTAATTTCTAAATTCTCAGCAAAATAAATATATTAAAGCTTTCGAAAGTTCATGTATTTTTTTATTTAAAAAAAATTAATATTGATTGAAACTAATTTTAATTATATTTTTTATCAACAATAATATAACTTCAAGAATTTTGCGGCACACCCTTTGAAAACCACTGGACTAGCCAAATTAGAGTTACCCAGATCGAATAGGTCCCCTGAGCCATCGTGAACCTCGTGCGTTGAGAAGGCCTAAACGCCCGTACACACCAAGCTCGCGAACTGTTCGCGAAAAACTGACGAACTCGGTGTATACTAGAGATCGCGAGCAGCTCGTGTTTGGTGTTTGTGTTCGGTAGAAGTTCGCTACATGAGCGGTAACACCAAAGAAACTTTTAGCGAACACGTGGCGAACAGCACTTACAGTGTGGACGTGTTTATTATTATTATTATTATTATTATTATTATTATCATCATCATCATCATCTTCCTCACTCAATGACATCGACATTTTGCGAACTGCTGACGGACTGCTCTCAAACCACATGGCGAACATGACTTCATTATTCAAAACATTTGGTGTGGACGTCGTGTTCGCGAACTGTTCGAGAATAGCTCGCGAGCAGTTGATTTTGGTCTGTACGGGCTTCTCCAGCAAGGCCAAGCGTGTCACTATCGAGGTATACCAGTGGTTGGCAAACTTTTTAAGGATCACCACCCCCTTGGGTCCATAAACGTTTTCTCCTGCCCTATAAAAAACATTATCCAGAAAAATAGTTTGCATGACTCACTAAGGAGGGAAGTAACTCAGAAAAATTCAAAACCGTAATATGTAATGGCTCATTTATTTAAAATTAAATTAAAACTTTTTAGTTAAATTAATTAAACACATTTAAATAACTTTATCAATTGATAACAGCATTTTAAACTGACATAGTCGCTTAGCAAGGCTCATAGATACCACATTGACACATTTATTAATTACTTTTCTGTTCGGTAAATTCATGATGCAATAGATGGGCAAATCATCCCCTCTAGAACCCCCCTGCAACTCCAATTTTCACTTAGCAACCCCATAAGTAATCCCACCTCTCCTTAGGGGGTAGTACAGCCCGGTGTCATGTTGGAAGCTACCGTCTTCAGAGCGGCCAAGCCAAACTCGTGTTGAATGCGACCAGTTTTTTTAACATGCGTGTTGAAAGCAACCACGTTATGTTATTTTCCTTTACGTATCTAGTCTATTGCTTTACTGAATTTAGTTTCAGAGTTATTTAATCTCTATCAATAATTATTTTTATTATTACATATTATAAGTTCAATGTCCAATGTTCATAATACTTAAGTACAAAATTCTAAACTAGTTTATTCACATAGCTTAACGCATTAAGACATATCTTCAAGTCCTTCGTCTTTTCTAAGTCCCAGAATATGTTATAAATTCTATTATCTATTTTTATGTAGGTCTTGCACCGTTTTCTTGCAGGTTCACCTAATTCCTTAGATTTAAGTTGGTCAGGCTAGGTTATGTTAGATAAGGTTAGTTAGGTAAGATTAGGTCAGTTAGATTATGCTATACTAGCTAGGGTTTTAATTCTTTTATTTACATATTATTTTTGACACGTACTAGCTCATTCGCTTGGGTTAATTTTAAAAACATGTTTGATCGCGCTGAACACGATGAACGTTTTTGTAATTGCTTCCAACGCCGGTCGCTTTGAACACGGTCGCTCCCAATACGTAACCGGTACAGCCCACTTAGGGAACCACTGATTTAGACTATCTAGTTAGTAAGTGATGTCATCTCTTTCTAGATTTATACTACTCTTTTGACAAGCGTTTAGTCTATCTCGATAATGACATGACATTGCTTTATAATCAACTCAGTATTTGTATTTTTTTTATTTGCGGTATTTAACGTGCACTTTCTAAACTGACTGATAATATATCAGCACACGAGAATTTTATGAGCGAGAGCGAAAGGGTCTACAAATTTTATCCGGAAAGGTATTTTCACATACCTTACAGGGTTATTTTACATGACACATTCGACATGGGAACGAAGGCTTTACTTCCAATCCAAAGGAAGTTGTGCTATGGAGTGTTATCGCTCAAGATAAATCCGTTGACCCCGGTTGGGTTCGAACCCATGAACAACGGGTCCTGAGGCATTATTTGTTATCCATTGTGGATATTTAGTTCTACATGTTATCAATATAGGCGTAACACCTCTGACAAGTTTAGTCCTGAAATCGGCATCACTTAGTATCGAACCCAGTATCGCTCACACACCTTGATTTTTTTTAAGAATAGGAGAGAGGATGGAAAAGACTATATATAAATTATATAGACAATGACAAGGATGTCAGGTTCGCTTTCTAATAGTTACAGAAACTAGAGCGAAAAGTTTGGTTCCCAATTCTGATGAGCATAGCAATTTTGTTTGAGGATTGATTACACAGATTATCCTATTCCGACGGGTGTCAATTTCGTTGGTCAGTCTAGTGAGGGGCTTAATTTAGAGGTAGTATGCCTACATTAGACTTGAGGATAAGCTAGCATTTAGAAGAAGTGTAGCCACACTAGCATACTTTTGAGAAGTCTCGAGTTTGATACAAGAGTTGAGAGGTACTTCTAGAAATGGGTACTTATAGTAATACTTAGCATCGCGTCTTACTACCCGTTTGGGTTTTACGTTTAAGTACTAATTACGCTAATGGGTTAGGAATAGGGAAGATTGAATATAGAGGAAGTGAAACCGCATTTGCGTGGAGGTAGAGTGGAAAACCACCCTAAGTTTCCCCCAGCGAGATTATAACTTCGATATCCCCGTCCTCGGCAATATATCTCAACACGAAACTAGCGCGTTAGCTAACTACACCACCGAGGCGTGTGGTACCTATAGGAGGCGGGTAGAAAAAATGACTGTGTTGAGTTCATAGTAGGTTTAAGCTTGGTGATATATGCTTGGAACGTGGATCGAATGCTAATATAGGGCTTATATCACTCTTATGTGCACTTTAAGAGTTGAATTTAGAAATATTTTATTTTGATAACATTCATGATAGTTGAGATAAAATCTGGAGGTGATTGACCTGTGGGTACATGGGTGTAGTGCAGGTTGTATGTCAGCCTGTCAAATGTATAGATTGTTTTTAAGGATCAGTCCGAAAGGTGCTGAGAGTGACTCCAGAAGAAGCCCTACCTATAGGGCACTAGCGAACGAGCAAGGTTAGTGTAAACCGTAGTAGAAAATGTGTTTTTTTTATCCAAAGGGAATTATTTACTTAAAGGTTAGGCTTTGTTTAAACAGTTTTATGGAATTTAATTTACCCACAGTAATAATAAAGAAGGGAGTTGAAAAGTTTTTACTATGTGGAAATTGAACACTTTATGTACATTAAACAAATATAGTTATGAGAATTAAAATACATATATTTTGTGGTGATAGTTATATTCAAAATTTTTGAAATTAATCTACCAGAAATAATATTTAACCTACAAATTTAAATATAAATAAAATTTCGAAAAAGTGTATTTTGCTATTTCGATTAATATATTTTTTCACATTAATGTCAATTGATTGAAACTTAATATACTAAGAATTATATGAGAAATATTTTGGATAAAAGTATACTCTAACTAAACTAGAAAATAAAATCAGATTCAATTGTATTGTGAGGTTAGGTTTTTAGGTTTAAGAAGGTAGTATATTTGTCTATGAATTACAAAACATCAAACCCGCCTCGATGGCGTAGTTGGCTAACGCGCTTGTGTTGAGCTCGACTGCTGAGGTCGGGGAGATCGAGGTTCGAATCTCGGTCGTGTGAACTGGGGGTGGTTTTTGCTAGATTGTTTTCCACTCTCCCTCCACGCAAATGCAGGTTCACTTACTTTAATCCAACCTTCCCAATTCATAATCCATTAGCGTAATTAGTACCGTACTTAAAGCGTGTAACCCGAACGGGTAATAAGACGCGGTGCTAAATAAATACAAGACATCAGCCATTGATGATTGAAAACAAGTGAATTGTAAGGTAGTTTTTTGTATTGAATGTTGATGTGATATTTAATATTTAAGCGACAAATTGTTGGAACAATTTAAAACCATCTTCGTCTGAGTTGTTTTAACTATTTTTAAAAGTAATGTTTTCAATTATTTGTGAGATTTTGTTTTTAAAGTGTACGTTTTGAATCAATATTTCAGAGCAAAAATATCCTTGAAAATGGACCCGCAAGGACGAAACTACAAGTCTATTCTTCAACAAGTAAGATGTTTTATTTGAATTACTTTGATGTCAGTACATATCAGCGTATTAAACATGATAAAAAGCTTTGATAATTAACTTATTTTGGCCAAATTTTTGTAGACTCTTCAAAAATCATAATTTTCTTGAGATTATAAAATTGACATTCCTGCAAATCTCACAAGCATTGATGGAATAATATAAATGTTGAATGATATGGCGATCTAATTTATTAATCTATATACTGAGTAAAGTTTTAATTTTTCAATATAGATGACCTGGTGGTCTAGGGGCAAGGTGTCAGACTTCTGTGCTTGGGGTCGGGGTTTGAACCCTCGGTCCCGGCACAGATTTATCTGATTACCAAACCCTTCCTTCATCTCTGACAAGACGTGTATTATTCTCAACTTGTGGATGTGTGGAATTCCATACCTTCACCGTGGTTCGGATCCCACGTTAAACTCTAGGTCCTCCATTTCCTCTTACAATCACCCTACCATTACACATTAGCGTAAGAGCGTATAACCCGAACGGGTAGTAAGACGCGGTGATAATAGTAATACTAATTTTTCAATATATATATTTGTACTTATTTTAGAAGTAATGAATTAAATTTAGGCGTATTGTTTAATCTATTTACATTTTCAAACTTTAAAAATTAATTTATAGGAATTTTAATCAATCAAATTAACTCAACTGTACGTGTGATTATTTTAGAAGTACTGAATTAAACTTAGGAATTCTGTCTAAAGTATTTACATTAATATATAATGTATGATTACAAGCATGAACATACGTGTAAATACCATGATATTATTTACAGATATGGATAGGAGTTATATCATCTTTTGGAGTCATCTCCACAGGAATGAGCTTGGGATTTTCTGCAATTGCACTACCACAGCTTCAAAATAGTTCAAACCTAGATTACTTGGATGTAAATCAAGCTTCTTGGTTTGGTACGTAACAGATTTACATTTAAGGATTGTAGGACTAATTATTCTCTTTGACTAACTAAACTGATGGTAATTGTTCCCACTGATTCACCCCTCTTATTCTAGCTGGGTTCCCTGTAAATATTTTAAAATAAAAAACCCTTTGAACTTATTAGTTTTTTTATTCCAAAGAACATTTCCCATAGCGAGTTGTAAGCACTTTCCTGTTTCACTTATGCAAATCCTTCCATTCTTGATATGGGAGAGAGGGGGTAGTAAATATAATAGTAATTGTATGGTGGACAGATGATGAGTCTACGTGTACTGTACATGTCTAATCGTGGTAAAAGTTGTTTCGTATTGTTCCAACTTTGCCACTCCAATTACGATGAGTCGCTTCACGCCTTGTCCTCATCAAGTTACTATACTGATATTGTGATCTCATTGTTCAAATACTAGCCGCTCGACTCACTAGACGCACTGGTGCGGCAGTAGCCCGGTGGCCCAGGTAGTACAGAGCTCGCATTGGCCGGATTTGGTCACGTGACCACGCCTCCTGCTCTCTGATGGGCTGTTGGTTACCCCCTCCCCTCCTGCCCCTCTCGCCCTTCATCTGACCCCCTCCTTCTGACCTCTTTTCCCAAGTAGTGATTACGAAATGTCCACTCCTACAGCCCTTGCCTACCACCCCCCTGGCCTACCAACCCAGGACATGCTGGTTCTTGTTGATTAATTATTAATGATTGTTAATTAATTAATTGTTAGGATAGAGGTGTTGGAGTTTTTATTCATTGATTAGGGCGTTGTAGTTTATTATGGCTGTCGGGGGTAGAATGAACATTGGCTCTGTCCCGGAACAAGCAGCATGAACCTCGCGCTATGGCTGCCGGTGGTAAAGTGTGGTAATTGGTTCCCCTGCCTTGAGACCCCCTCCTCCTTCGCAACCCTGGCGCCAGGCTGGCGGGTCGACAAGACAAGTCAGGACAAGAATATATCGTGACTTATGCAACCTGGGTTTTCCCAATGACGTCATCGCAACCCCTGGGTTTTTTCACAGCTAGAGAGCATTGACACAGCTATAATAATCCACAATCAGGGTCCATGGAATTCTCAGTTAGTGGCCGCTATCCCCGTCACAAAAGTCTACTAAAATTGTTTGTTTGGTATCGTATTTCACAATGCACGGATATGTGTATCCGTCATGGACCGGAGGAGTAAGGTAGAATTGTTCCAGAGTTTATGTGGTGTGAGGGAGAGTATAAAACCACCCTCCCCCCCGAGCGAGATATGAATCCACTACCTCCAACCGCCATAACGTGTACCCAACCCCCGATACCTCTTAAACAACAAAGAAATTTAATGTTTCCGTATATAAAAATTCATAAGTAATACAATTATTTAATGGCCGTAAATATATAACAGGGCTGAATACATGGCGACAGTTTGGCGGGTCGTCAAGACAAGAATAGATCGTGCCCACGAATGATGGCGCATTGGTTTTCCCTGGCGCCAGTTTGGCGGACAGACAAGGCAAGTCAGGACAAGAATAGGTCGTGACCTCAGCAACCTGGGTTTTCCCTGGCACCAGCATGGCGGTCCAACAAGGCGAGTTGAGACAAGAATAGATATTGAGGTCATTAACCTTGGCAACGGGGGTTTTCCCTGGCGTCAGCTTGACGGCTCAACAAGACGAGTCGAGACAAGAATAGATCGTGAACTAGGTCAGTGTGTCGCAAACCCCTTGGGTTTTCCCTGGCGCTAGTTTGGCGATCCAACAAGACGAGTTGAGACAAGAATAGATATTGATTGAGGTCAGTGACCCGGGCGACAGGTTTTCCCTATGACCTCAAAAAAATATTTAGGGAGAGGGAAGGCGGGTGGTGAACCAGGTGTTTCTAAAATAGTTACACCATTAAATTGATAAAACTTTTATAAATCACCGATATATTATTATAATATTACTACGTATTAGGTGCTACTCGTTTATCCGTTTATTAAAACGTTTCCCAGGAGGTACTGTGAGTAACTTCACCTCCCGCCTATAACTAATTTTAACTAAACTATTTAATGTTGATAAATCCGTGCTGTTTCACCTGAAGAAATCAGGCTATGATACTCACAAGCACTAGAGCTTTTTACATAATAAAAATAATTATTACAAAGGTTAATACACAAAGTTCTATTCCATTATACTTAAGTACAAAACAAAAGGTGGAATTATATATCCATTGGTGAACACATTTGTCTTATTTTGTAGTGACCGTATGCAAGAGTGTTGCATCCATTATCTAAAATATAGCGTTTGTCATCTCCTGGTGAAAGTGCAAGTTTATTCAAAGAGATACGGTACAATTTATGTTTCTCACTTCTTATCATGGACATATTGGCATAGTGTAAAATCCCCTGATTTAAACATTTTTTTATAATTAGAATGTTTAATTTTCTTTTTGAGCGTTGTTTTTGATATACCTTTACCTACTTTTTTCTCCTCAAGACTCTACTTTTGAATGGAGTAAAGTTTAGGTCGAAGCCCCACAAACTCTCGAATACACTCTCCATTCATCTCATCCTTCATTTTACCCAGAGATTTTTTATTGCATACACTGTGCAAAAAATGTGTTTCTGAATAGTCTGAAGTGTCGAATCGGTCTATATTATCAAACATATCCACATACACATTTTCTGTTTTCAGTTCGTAGCAGAGGGAGTCTGTGTCTGTGAATAAAAGCTTTGCATTTTGTCCATATTTTCTCTTAACATAATTATAATAAAAGTTATACATGATAACCTTGCTTATATCTAAGATTGCTAAGCCTGCATAAATAGGCCTATTCAAAAGTAGGTTTATATTTCTCATGTGAACAACAACTAACTCTTCCGTGAAGATTGTATAAGCAATAAATGCTGGTGAAGCAATACGTTTCTTCAACCTTTTTTCATTATTTAGTAATTGAACATTCACACGATGCCTTTGATTCTCCATCGACTTCCCGAATACTGCATTGTTCATGAGTTTGAAAAAGTCCTTTTCAAATCCATTTAATGCATTTTTTCGTCGGGATGTATTAAAATCAATATATGGTTTCAGCCAAGAGCTCTGATTGAAAGTTAGGACTCGGTGTATCTTTTGAAGCTTCATACCCAACTAAATATACAGTTTTAAATTACGGTAGTGTACCACATAATTTTGTTTACTGTTTAGGTTGGGCACTAGCTTTTCTGTTTTCCCACCGGTGGGAAAGTTCAGCTTGGTCTGTATATACTTAGAGAATGGGGATAACATCTCAGGAGTAACTATGACTTTTTCAGGAGCAAGTGGATAGTCACTGTGCTCGTCATGAATTTCTTC
>CABFOW010007040.1:0-12963 GCA_902141385.1 Timema californicum | reverse complement strand
CATTCTATTAGTTCAGAGCCAGTCACACTAACAGTGCACCCTGACAGGTTTGAACCGCATTCTATTAGTTCAGACCCAGTCACACTAACAGTGCACCCTGACAGGATTGAACCGCATTCTATTAGTTCATAGCCAGTCACACTAACAGTGCACCCTGACAGGATTGAACCGCATTCTATTAGCTCAGAGCCGTTCACACTAACAGTGCACCCTGAAAGGTTTGAACCGCATTCTATTAGTTCAGACCCAGTCACACTAACAGTGCACCCTGACAGGATTGAACCGCATTCTATTAGTTCAGACCCAGTCACACTAACAGTTCACCCTGACAGGATTGAACCGCACTCTATTAGCTCAGAGCCGTTCACACTAACAGTGCACCCTGACAGGTTTGAACCGCATTCTATTAGCTCAGAGCCAGTCACACTAACAATGCACCCTGACAGGATTGAACCACATTCTATTAGCTCAGAGCTGTTCACCCTAACAGTCCACCCTGATAGGTTTGACCAAAATTTTGACTTAAAGAGGGCAACAAACGCTAATTACTTCACATTTCAATCCCTGCCAAAGGCAGTTACACATTTAGCCTGCGCTAAATCAACTCTTATCTCCCGCTTGTCTGAAGAGCTTAGTTTGAATCCATCTCGTGAGTGTGTACTGAGACCGGTTTCCTTCCTCATTGTTCAGGGTTTGTACTTCAGACGGGTACAAGTTGGGATGTTAAATTTTCGCCTGCGCACTCTTTCGCTCTCTCCCACAGCGTAAACGCTGAAACATTTCCTAATCCACTAGCGTATAACCCGAACAGGTAGCAAGACGCTGTTCTAAATACCAATAAGCTTAACTTTGCAGCTAATAACAGAGACCTTCACGCAAATGTAGGTACATTTTTTACATACAACTCTGTCCTTTGGAGGAGGGGGTTGTAATCTCATGACATTGTCAGCCCAGTGAACATAGAAACCGATGGCGCGAAATCTAGCTGGAGATCCTTGGTCAGAGATGAATTAGTTTACCATCAATTTAAAAGTACCTTCCTATGAAAATTTGATTATATTGGAACTGTCTTAATATTAGACAAGAGGCAAAGTCCTCACGGGCGGTCAATTAATGCTAAAGTATTTTCAAATTTATAAATGTCCCTCCATGATGGCTTTCTCCTCTTTAAGATATTATCTCGTACCAATTGTAATAAATGGCGGCTCAAGCGAACACAGTTATCGAAAACGTTTCAGCTTTTAGCTCACGCCATCAAAATTTGTATACTTACTGCGAGGGGGCGCATGGTCTAAGGCGTCACTAGACGACCGATGACAGAGTTTGCAGCATATCATATTCTGAAAAATGGCACCTGGACACGAGAATCGAACCCGGGAACCTTCCTTTATTAATAAACTAATACATATTCAGAAGATATGCGAGTTAAAACTTCCCAACAGCGTAATTAGTATCTACGCACATAATCAGAGCGGGTAATAAGACGCGGTGATTTTAATCACAGTCTACCCGTATTCGACAGTCTAGAGGGTGAGATTTGAACCCAGAACTTCCGTCTACGGGCAAACCAAACATGATCCTGAAACTAGTCACCAGCTAGCTAGCTAACTATACGTATACGAGTTGTTTTCCCACAAGAATAAATATAGTATTAATTGTCAAATCAAACAGGCTACGTGCAAGTGAGGGTACACTTTGTTTTAGCAAATACCCTCGCGACATTAGTGGTGCTCGGCTATGTAAACTAGCGGAGTTTTCCACTCCCCCTCTACGCAATTGTGGGTACACGCACGCTACGGCATATAAATCTGTGAGAGTAGATAAAGATATAGCAAACGCGGGTACCACAGGCGGCATATAAATATGTGAGAGTAGATAAAGATATAGCAAACGCGGGTACCACAGGGACTTTTTTCTCCCTCGCGCAAATGTCGGGTGCATTGAGGTGGTCGTTGCTCGACCCCTCGCAAGGCCCTATGTAAGTCCTGTTAGTCGCCATAAATCTTCTAGCAGCCGCTTAATTTGAATGTATCAGTCTGCTACTAATTATACATGTGAGATGATTTCACCCTAAACCATTATTTTAAATAAGTCTCTTCTCTAAACCTTCCCTCTAATAACTCGAGTGCTGAACAATAACGTTCATGTAGCGGTTAAAAATACTTTGCTTAAATTAAATTTATAAAAATGGACAGCATTTGTCAAAACATATCTGTATTTGTCACCACAAATTGGTATAATTCAATATACTATTTAAAATTCCCCTAGCTTATGAAAACAGCCGTTTGGGAAGATCGTGGGTTTGATCCTTCAGCCAGTTATTTTTTGGGTAAATTTTCTGGAAAGGATCGGTATTATTAGCACCGTGTCTTATGGTCATTCTTAATAAATTCCTGCTATGTGCAATGCTAAGAAGCTGTGCGGTGTTAACGGCTATTAAGGGGTTGCTAAATATTTGATTTTAACAGCCCCCTGAGTGCTGCATGTCCGGTTGTACTAAGACGGAGTGATAGTTAATGGTATTTAACAGGCGGGTGTCGATTCGTGTACCTCCAAGGAGGTTAATGAGCTCGGGTCATTACCGGGAGCTTTGGGGGCGGGAGAGGGGTGTGTGAAGTAGTACCAGAGGCAGCACTGCTGTAAGTGTGTCGCTGTCTATTCTTGGTTCATTAACGACCGGTGGGTGAGTTCCTGAACCTGTGACGAGTGGCTCATTACCAGCAGTGAATGACTGGCAGTCAGAGGAGGGAAGTGAAAGGGAGGGCTCGGCCCTCGGTCGGCCGCTGACACTTGCTATATAGGGTTCTAAAACTGCACCGCGCGTCCCCATTGATGCCCGTCAAGGTTCATTCTACCCTGACAGCCCTAGCGAGAGGTTCTAATAAACAAATTTATGAATAAAAACTCCAACACCTCTATCCTACCAATTAATTAATTAACAATAATTAATAATTAATCATCAAGAACCAATATGTCCTGGGTTTGGGGTCGAAGGGGAAAGAGGGGAGGTCAGGAGGAGGGGGCAGGAGGAGGGGGGGAAGTAGGTCATGGGGTGGGAGAAGGAGGCTATTTATAGCAGCCAATCAGACGAAAGTAGGTCACGGGCTAGCCAATCAGAGGAAAGTAGGTCAAACTGGGCCAGTACGCCGGGCTAGACTACTTGCAGCTGTTTCTTACAATCACCGTTAGTAGTGGTGCTTCCTGAATGTCCACTACAATATGATTTGAATAGTTCTTGCTTAGAGCAATGTCACTAGCCTCTTGAAGCACTACCATTGATTGCAATTGCCTGAAAGTATTGAGTACTTATTTTTGTGTCTGTTGTTACACCATTTTATTGAAATTCTATGCCTTAGGATTTGAGGTTTAGTCTAAGATAAGCTGCTATAAGATTAAGTAGATCTAGTTTGTAAGTCGTATCATGATTGATTGAATCCAGTGTTTATAAAGGGAAGCTAATCCACATATTACAAAAACAAAACTTTAAATTATAGCTTTACTTCATCTTGACATTAATTTTTGTAACAAACTTTTTTTTTCAGCTAGTATAGCATCAATAGCAACACCCATAGGATGTTTGATATGTGGACCACTTTTGGACAGGTTTGGAAGAAAGATTACGTTGCTAGCTATTACACCATGTTTTTTCCTTGGCTGGTTGATTTTGGCTGTATCTCCGTCACCATGTCCAATTGGTATTTTATACTTGGGGCGCATTTTGACGGGTCTTGCCACAGGGCTAGCAAGCGTCCCTGCTGCAGTCTACTTGGCAGAGATATCTGAACATTCAATTAGAGGAATGTTAGTCACATTCCCATCAGTGGCCATCTCTCTTGGAATATTGATTGTTTATGTTCTCGGCATGTTCTTCAATGACAATTGGAGACTCGTTGCAGGTATTAGTGCAGTACTTCCTGTTTCCACAGCCATACTTTTACTATTTATTCCTGAAAGTCCATTATGGTTACTATCTAAGGGCAGAAGCTATGATGCTGAAAGGGCAATAAGAAAACTTCGCTGTATCAAAAGTAATATTCAGCTACCAAACAATGTAAAATTAGAATTGGAAGTCATGCGAATCAATGCTAACAGTAACATACAATTCAAAACCGATGATAAGGTCCAGTTTGATAAAATTGGAAATGATCTTACCGGGGGGGTGTATTATAAGACAAGCAGTAATGGGGAAAATAATACAAATGCCAGTGAATTAGTAATGAGAAGACAAGAGACAATTAGTAATCCATCATCAGATGACAAATATCTCTCCACTGAAATTAATGCACCCCATCGGACAACAAATAATAAGATAAAAACGTGTGAACATGAAATAAGTGCAAAACCTAAACTAGAAAACAATGCTGGAGAATATTTTGCCGGCTGTAGCACTATAGAAGCTTCCCCAAGTACTATAAAGCTGCCAAATTCCGAGGAGATACGAGCCCACTCAATCAATACCAACAGTATGGCGGAGGAATTAAAACCACGTTTGTATATTTTGCTACTACCCCAGACTTGGAAGCCAATCTTCATCTTGAATAGCTACTTCTTCTTTCAGCAATTTAGTGGCATCTATGTGGTAGTATTTTACGCGGTCAACATCGTTCAACAGGCTGGTGTGGTCATCAATGCTTACACTGCAACAGTACTATTAGGCTTGGTTCAACTTATCGCCGGTATAGCTGCTAGCTTTGCTCTCACAAGGTACGTTTATTTTCATGTGATATAGTAACAATCTCAAGAATCTATACAAACAGTCAATAAACAAATAAGAATTAATTTACCAAATTTAGAAAGATTATAGCCAATTTATTTCAAAATGTAGATATGTGAGATAGTTTGACCACCCCTTTAAATAAAAGGTTAAATAACTGAATGTTGGTTGACATGTTAAGCGATTTACCGAATTTAAACAAAATAATAAGATTGTTGTGTGTGCATTTTGGGTATATATATATATATATATACAAAATGCACACAATATATATACACACACAGAGGATATTCTGAAAATCATAGTCCAAACTGAACTTTTTGGTTCAAAACTAATACAAAATCCCTTCACACTTACATCTGGAAAACTATGCTAGTACGATTAAAATGTTTTCAAAGTTTCGGCACAACAATTAATAGTAAACAACATACCAGTCCATCTAGAAATGCGAATACATTCCGAGAATCAGCATTAACGATCCTACATCACAGAAAGTGCCTGCCAATATTACATGTGATGTGCCACGTGCCTAACTCCTATGCAACCTGTTGTACACGCATGCTTGACAGCTCTGCTCTTCCAGCGCTGTACACCAAAACTTTGAACACACTTTAATGGTATTAATATGTATTTCCGGCTGTAAGTGTATAGGGATTTTGTATTACATTTAGTTCAAACAATATATGCAGTTTGGACTATGAGTTTCCGAACATTTTGTATATGGTGCACATAAGCCTGTGAAAACAACCCTCTATGATTTTATTGTAATTGTTTGTCGTAGTCGGCTATAAAATTAGCTAATATGTATGGAATATTTTCTTGGATAAAGTTTTGATGTCATAAAAAGAGTTAAAAATGTTAAAAAGTGTATTTAATAATATTAATATAGATTTGTTAATACATATTAAATGGGCTATTGGTATGTTAATATTTTATTCACTAAGAATTTGTTGCTTGAAATGAAAATGCGAACGAGTAAATGGCCTGATACAACCAAATAAATACTTTGGGACGCCCAATGAATACTGAAAGAGTGACAGCTTAAACTACGCAGATATGACAAAAAATAATTGTTAGGACAGATCTTTCCTATTGGGAACTAAGAAGCAAGTGAACTATTCTGATTTGTTCTAAGATCATCATAATATTAATGTTAAGAACTGAGTTTCTAAAAACCAAATGGTTTTATACCTGCCAACCAATAGAAAAGTAAGTAAGCTATAAATATATTCAATGCCATAGAAAAATTAAGTTATATATAGAGTTTCAACCGACTATAATGGATGGAGGGGTGTCATACATTAAACATTTTCAACATATTCGGGGAATTAACCCATTATCGTCATGTTAAGGCACATACTAAATTAAGGTATGTCTGTTCTATGTAATGAATGATGAAAGTATAGATCTATGACATAAAAGGTTATAGTCCAGTCTCTACCATGTAGTCCCACAGACTTTTTCTTTTTGACAGATGAAACTTATTTACCCTTATTTTTTTACCTTTATTAGAATATGTTTATCTTAGTTAGACATAAAAAAAATGTTCACCTAAATTTTTGGCAGCCATTTTTCAAAATGGCAGTTGTAAAAGCAAACAGGTGTGACTTATTTTACCATTTTATTGTTAACGGCTAAGTAATTGTAAGCGAATTTTTGTAAGAATAAAAGTTGTTTATTTTAAAATTTCTTTTAGATTAATTCCTATGTAAAATTGTGATATCTCTAACGGGTTTTGAGATTAATGGGATATAAGTTAGATTAAGTAGTAATCAGATAATAATCAATAAAAATGAATTTGATAACTCATTGCTTGTTTTACATTTTTGAAAAATGTTTACGGATGGGTAGCCTATCAGTTATTACAATTATTTATAACAAAAACAATAACATATAAATGTCAGTACTATATATGTATATCAGTGGCGGCTCGTCACTTTAGAAGTTGGAAGGTGCAGCCTGTTTAGTTCATAAATTATTTCTAAATAATATATTTAAAAGAAGAGACATATTTCGGAATATGTTTCGCTAAATATTCATTTAGTTAAACTCAAAAATTAATATCACAAACAACATGCAAATATTAAAAAAATAAACTCCCCCCCAAAGGACGTGGATGTGTTGTAGAAACTCTGCAGCTGTGTAATGAGCATAAATATATAGGTATGTTTTCACTTTGTTCCATACAAAATTCAGGACATGGCCTACCTAATGATTTCAATTCTCTTTTTTGATCAAGAGTTAATCTTGCAATATTCGTTGTCTTAAGCGCCTGAATTGAACTAATCATATTAAGCCTAGCTACAAAAATATATTAAAACATATAACTCAAATAAACATTATCCTAAAATAACCCTACGTAATATTATTATAAACACACACGCCACACACATCCTCAAGATGCAGGAGCACGAAGGATGACTGACAACAACTATTGCTGTTTACCCTATACACATTTCACAAGCTTTCAACCTTAGGGCGCACAAGGGAGCGCGCCTTCAAAAGATGAATAAGCCATGCTAGATAGCTATAGCAGGATGGGGACAATGGGTTAAGGGGAGAGAAGGTTTGGTTTTCACAATGTCAGGCGCTGACCGTCGCGCGCCTGACTGCATGCCATTTGAAGACAAGAGGTGAAGGGGTGGGAAGGTTTGGTTTCACAATGTCAAGCACTGACCACATCGCACCCGACCGCATGCCATTTTAAAAACATTGCCTGCTATTACTTAAACCAAAAACATATTTTTCTTGAAACTAGTATGGCAAGATAAAATTGTCGTGAGAGTGCGAATAATAACTTTAAAAGAAACTGGGGATTTGTGGGGATTGGGGGCACGCGCCTCCGCTTATTAGGGACGAGCAGCCCCTGATGTATATACTTAACATTTATATGTTATTATACTTATATATATATACTTATATATATATATATATATATATATAAAATTTCATCAGTTTTATATATATATATATAAATATATATAAAATTGTATCAGTTTTTATGTAACAAAAAGTTTTGAACTTCTATTTTCACACTTGATTTCATCAAGTCATCTTGCATGACATTTTCTGCAGCTTTGACTTCATTGCTTGACCTTTTTCTATGACAATGTTTCAAGGCTCGTTTGCTTTATCCGACAAACTGAATGTTACGATATCGCCATATTATTTTATTAAAAAATTCATTTTATGTCCTTTTTATATGTGTTCATTTTACTGCTTTTTTTGTTTCCATATAATGGCGTATTTCAGTTAGTGTAAAACCATATCATAATTATATCAATAGCTTAAGAGTATTGTTTACCTTATCAAAAACTTTAGATTTTCTTGATTGAGTTAGGGTTTCTTCATTGATATTCTCTTTCCCAACTTGAACTTAGATTTATATATTGACATTCAATATTTATGATAATATAACTCTGCAGCAAATATCTTTCCTTGCAAAGAATATCCTATATTCGCACATACATATCACTTTTAAAAGAAAATGCAGCTGCTAAAAATGTATTTGCTGAGTTTTCCTCGCACAACATGTAATTATTAGTGCTGTCCTTACCATATTGTTGCTTTCCACATATTATACATTTTAGTTTGGCGGTAGAATGGTCTCTTTAGGAACAAAACGTGATGTTGCTACCCTGCTGTCTGTATTTCTAACTTCGATACTATCAGCATCATCTCCGCCCACTTCAATGTCCTTCCCTCCCAACCCCAATTAGCCATGGTGTATGTTTTGTAGCAGTAGCACTCATAACCTCAATGATATTGACATTTAATGGTTTCACCAATATGTTTAAGTTTCTTGAACACTCCATCACTATGAATGCCAGCTGTGAATTGTTTACCTCTCCTTAATATGTAGAGAAGGAAACTATTACAAGTACATAGTTGATTTATACATGATGACATGATGAAGGATATGGAAGGTAAGTATCAGAAAATTGTATAAGTAACAGAAATAAATTTATTATAAAAAAAACACATAAATAATAGGATTATATATGGTAAACACGATCATACACTGGATGCTTGAAGAGCTCTGTTATAAATGTCAAAAATATTTGATCAGACAACCGGGTATTGGTCTAAAGTAAAAGGAAATCATCAAGGTTAGATGGAACATGTGGCATTTTACTTTGATAACTCTAGAAACATGGGTACTAGTTCTAGCTCGAGCGATGAAGTGTCTAACACTACCTCTTTAGTTTATATTGAAACCCATTAATATTTTACAAATAACTTAATTTATAGGAGATTTAAAAATTAACTACTTTTATTATAGCAAAATTTCGCATACGATTAGCCGGCAACAAGAAAATTGTAGATGAAATAACGTTTGTTCCCTTTTTACATACGCCATTTAAAAAAAATGGCTGTCCAAAATTTCGCTGAACCTTTTTTGATGTCTACTTAAGATAATTATATTCTCCTGAGAGTAAGATAGAAGAGGAAAAGAGTTTCATCTGTCAAAACTAAAAAACGTCTACGGGACTACACGATAGGGACAGGACTATTAGTAGAAATCCTGGTATTAGTTTTTTTTAAGGATAAAGAAACCCAAGTACCGTGAACCCTGAAAATCTTACCTTGATGGATTACACTATGACCCTATCTTTTAAGCTATACCATAGTGGAATAATGCAAGGTAAGCTTGCTGTCTTACAGGGTAAGCTAAGGAAGGGTACATTGACAAGGTGACTACACAATTCTTTTTTATTTATCATAGGGAAAATATTAAAATTTAAGGAATTTTGAGTAGGAATGTTTATTCTGCAACACATTCGTTACATTTAAAAGGTTAAAACAATTAGCCACTCAATGTGGGGAATGTCAGGCCTCCACAGTGGTTCGGATTCCACGTTAAACTGTAGGTCCTTCATGTCATCTCACAATCACCCTACCATTACACATTAGCGTAATTGCGTATAACCTCGAACGGGTAGTAAGACGCGGTGCTAATAATAATAATAATAATAATAATAATAATAATAATAATTAGCCACTCAATTAATTTACATTTGTGTATGTTGCGGTTTTAATATAAACCAACACCTCCCTATTTTAAAAATGTGTCATGAAACATATTAGATAATTACATATTAACGATAAAATATCTTGTAGAGACTACCCTCTAAAAATACGCCATTCTTATGAATTTAGCCTATATTAAGAATAATAATTTACATTATTTAAGGGGCTACTCATTATTTTAGTCTGTAGAATCCTAAACTAATTTACTTACTGATAATTTCTTATATAGTTATAAATATGAGTAAACATAAAGCTAATAAATAAAATTAATAGTTTTGAAAAGTAGGTATTTACTAGGAATTTCATTAAAAATACTTAAAATATAGGCTATATTTAGTGTAATTTGTTTCTCATCAATTAAGTAATTTTAACATAAATTTCTGTAAATATGATAGACCCTACATGTTTTTATGTACTCAATTTAAAAAATGTTAAGGATTTGGATAAATTGGTCACCTGGTAACAAACCTAAAATGGAAGTGTCAGAATTTCTAAATAGGCTAACATTATTTCTATGAAACTAATGACTAATGTTGTGTATTTATGTTTATATCACAGGTGTGGACGAAGACCAATGTCTATTTGGTCAGGTGTTGGAATGACAGTGTGCATGGTTATTTTAGCTATCTACCTGCAACTATTAAACTCATATTCATCTATAGCCCAACAATCTGACTCTCTATCATGGATACCATTAGTAGCCATGGTTTTTTACGTTGTGAGTACTATTCAAGAACAACATAAGGTCACGGTTAATAATTGATGGGAATGGTTTAGTAAATAAGATGCGAAAGATAATCAATAAGTTAATATGTTTAGCAGGACAGTTGCTTATAATTTCACAAAAGTTGTTCTAAATGACAGTGAGCTCTTGTGTTCAATTTCCATATAGTTGTAGTCTTTAAGAGATAAATTAGGGATTGTGTCTTGTATGGAACCATAAGCCGGTGTAATCAGTCACCAGGCAGTGATAAAACATGCCGAAGACATAATTATACTTTAGATTTCTGTCAAGACTTTTTTTTCTTTCTCAAAAATATTACTTTTTTTATTACACTTTAAGAGAGATTAGTTTGATTTCATCTATTAAGCTACATAGTGTTGTGACTTTGGTCTTACTTTATGTTATTTTTTATAACAAAACAATGGCTTCATTCCTGGTAATGGAATGGCGAACTTGAAAAAGATAAGTAAGCCACTATAAATCAGAAATACTTCTTGTCTACCAAACTGCTTAGTGTAAATTGTATTGGCTCAAATATTGTATTTAACAACTTACAAACAGTAATTATTATTATGTGCTATGTCTTACGACAGGTCCATCTCTGTTGTCAGGGAACTTAGACCTCCAATGCGCCCCGTCCTTTGCCTCCTCCTTCCGCTAGCATAATTTTTTTCTTTCTTTCAAGTCATTCAGTATTTGTCCACACATGCTTGTCAATGTACAAATACGCGAATCCTATTTCCCATTCCATAAAGTAATAAGATATACTGATATTGAACACATTTCATTCACGGCCATAACTAAGAGGAGGGCAGGTGGAGCGTAACTCTCATCCAACTTGCAAACCCACCAGTGCCCTCTGAAAAACAATAAGAAATTATATACATTTATTTTTAAATGAAGACGTAAGCTGAAAGTAAAAAAAGCAAAACATTTTAACAGCAAAGGGATTACTGAAAAAAAGAGCTACTAGCTGTGGCAGCTCATGAGGGAGGACTCTGGAGTGTCCCCCCTCCCTTTCCCACATTGTAAAATAAATCAAAAGAAGCAGCAAAACCTTGTAGGAATTTATAATTTCTTTTATATTTTTCATTATATAATGAAAAACATAAATTAATAAAAAAAATCGTTACATAATTCCCCCATTTTATTGAGGAAATTAGTAAAACCGTAATCACATCAATGCGTGACAAGTGTACCTTCTAGTAAAACTACTGTATCATGTGCTCGCTGTCACTCTGTGGCTTTGAGCCAGTGGACCGCACCACCCAACTTCTGAAAGCATTAAAAATAGATTGGTTGCCATGACAACCTGACTTCACTTCCGTCATCTAAGTAGTCGTCAATTTATGCGATGTAGCCGCTGCTATGCATGAACGTGAGAGAGTAAAAATGTTAAAATCAAAGAGAAATATAAAAATGCCCACTAAGTGTATTGTTACGTTCACCAATTAGATAAATTTCTTGAACAAGCTGATTCTAATAGAATGAGTGCCAATTTAAATGTGATTGTGCATTTTTCTCCCATTCTACAGACAGGAGATTGGATTTAGAGCATGTATACGATAGAAAAAAGACCTTGACCCTCACAAACTAAATGAGATTTTCAATACAGTATAATACAACAATCTTCACCTACAAATACAATATTATGGGATGTTTCTAAAATACATACAGACAGGCGTTCCGAAAATATACAACTCAGGAGCGGTAACATTGGTTGCTGAGTTTTTTAGCTGGTTTAAAAATAGCACTTTCTTGTTTTAGTTAAATTTGTACTCAGTGCCACACACACACAAACAAACACACACACACACATATATATATATATATATATATATATATATATACATTATTTAATCAGTTAGGTACAAGTTCTTCAAACTGGTCCAGTGAGAATTCATGCTTTACGAGTATTGTCGTCTTCAAAAAGCCGATAATAGAAATTAGAAATAAGTGTTGTACCTCACATGGTCCAACGATCGCACACTTGTTGATCCATGGTAACTACGCACGTGTTGTGTAAATACAACACTTTTCACGACCCTCGCTCACACGCGTCCCGTCCACATCCACCCATCGCCATCTTATTGTCTCACTACCCTGCGTTTACCACAACCAGTCTCGCCAACCTCACGCAATAAGTTTTGGTGAGTCTCTAACACTCGGTCATCCTGTAGCACTCATCGTCCTCGATGAAGTCTGTTCACACATTACATTAACAAATACGCTCTCAAATAATCCTTAAACTATCTTATCACTAGATGATGATATACACAATATACAATGGCACACAATACCATAATAATCACAACACTCCGGTGACAAAATCCCTTAGATACTTGGGCCGTTCTCGAATAGGTCGAGTCCTTGGGTTGTCTTCATCTCTTCCAGTGTCATCAACATCAGAAATGTCTGGAGATGTCACAGGACTACTATCAGGTTTGGTTGTCTTCAGCTCCGATCCAATTGACCTATCATCTTCTGACTCATC
>CABFOW010007039.1:0-21433 GCA_902141385.1 Timema californicum | reverse complement strand
TTCGGGTTATACGCTTTAAGTACTAATTACTCTAATGGATTAGGAATTGGGGAGGTTTAATTAGAGGAAGTGAACCCGCATTTGCGTGGAGGGAGAGTGGAAAACCCTTTAGAAAAAACCACCCCCAGTTCACCCGACCGAGATTCAAACATCGATCTCCCCGTCCTCAGCGGTCGAGCTCAACACAAGCGCGTCAGCCAACTACGCTACCGAGGCGGGTAGCAGATAATTGATAGTTTTAAAGGATATAGTAAGCCTGAATATACAATACTTTTTATTAGACAGAGATGTCTGTGAGTAAAATGTGAAAGAGAATGTGTTTGAAGAAGGTGAGGTGTAAGATTAGGGGTTGGATGCTAAGGAACTGGTTAACGAACCATTTCAGACTAATCGCTCAAGGTAGTACTGTCACATTTCAGAATAAAGTGAATGCACGTACATTTATGGGAAATTAGAAATTATTTTCAATCCTTTTCAACACATTTTTTGCAATCAAATAGTTATTATTTTGCTAATCGAATCGATATATTGACATCATAAGAATTACTTGATCTGCTTTTTTTTTAAACTTGTTTTAGTATTAAAAAGTAACACTACCAATTTAGTTACAAATATAAGGTTTAGTTTATTTTAAATATTGACAAAACATTATCAAAATAAGTTATTTATAATACTATAAAATATTTTAATCCACTTGAAATATGTGTTCAAACTCGTTAATATAATATATTTCAACCAATAGATTTGATACATGCAAAGTTTTTTTTCGTCAATCCATAATTAAATGCAATTTTTCGACAAAT
Organism: Timema californicum; assembly: GCA_902141385.1. Lineage (NCBI taxonomy): Eukaryota > Metazoa > Arthropoda > Insecta > Phasmatodea > Timematidae > Timema > Timema californicum. Next base: position 20,630 of record CABFOW010007039.1, on the reverse strand, counting down.
AGGCCAATTTTAGGTGGAGTATGAGTGTATAGTAAATATGAATTAAATCAAAGGTATACCATATAAAAAAAATTAATTAATTTGGTTTCCGTTAAATTTGTCACTAGTTTAACTATTTCTTTTTAACATCTAAGATTTAACAACACGTGTCAGTTTATGTACTTGGACTATAATTTAATATTTATCGTTAAATATTGAAAATCCTCTGAAGATCTTAACAACTTTCAGAAATTCCGATTAAATTTTTAAATATCATATTAATTGCACGTTTTACCTAATTAATATGGCATAATTAAAAGGATATAATGGCTTCCTTTGAATATATAAAAAATTGTCTTGGTAATACTAGTGATATTTTTGAGAGCAGTTAGTCTAGAAAAGTTATCAAGAGAAAATTAACGATAAGCTTAAAAATATGAAAACATATTGCTTTCTATAAAATATCTCATCATAACAAAATTAACGCCAATTACGCCTACTAAGATGAATAGAAAAGAAGGTAGAACTTTGTTAAGGTGGCGCAGAAGACTCTATAAAATATTACCAGCTCAATTTAAGCCAATATTTCGACGAACGATGGTTAAAGAGAAGAATACGTGCTACTCCAACGTGAAAGATATTCAAATTGATGCCAAGCTAAACGAAAATTATTTCAATTATCAACATCTCCTTTATTTAAACAGAGCATATTGAATGTTATGAAACATAAAATAGCAAGAATAAAATTACAATATTAAGAAATATAAAAGTAAATAATTCAGATACTTATAATAGTTACCAAATATAATTGACCACTTTATTTTAACTCTTACGTCTAACCACTAAATATGCACAATCGCTGGTATACCACTGTTTCCTAAATTAAAAAGTAAACTATTGTATTTGTGAAAACAAATTTATTACCCACAGATAGTCAACATTTCATCACTAGTATATTGTTTGCTATCCACACTTCTTACAAGACGCTGCCATAGTACCCACCATTAGCTACTATTCACACTCCTTACAAGACGCTGCCATAGTACCCACCATTAGCTACTAACATATTTAATAATAAGAAAACACTTCATTTAATAATTTAACAATACTTCAACCCATGATATTACTCCATATTTATTGGTCACCCCCACACAGCCACTACTTTTTTCCATTGTTTTGACTACTTTGGTCAAACTTGACCAACATAATTTGGTTTTAACTAATGTTTCGTTTATAAAAGCATGTGTATTTGGGTGATTCAATTTTTTATATGGATATGTTTGGAGGGATGAAACTTGAAAATTTTACATATTAGTTGTGACACATTTCCTTGCATTAAAAAAAATCTCACTTTCAATACAGGACATTGCGTAATTCTATAACAATTTGTATTGCCTCAATTCTTCATGAATGTAAATAAACAACTTCAAACTAATAATTTTCCCCAGATTAACTCCCTTGGTGCAGTAAAAACATTGGAGGTAACGAGTGTTTTTTACGATGTTGTGTGTCATTTATGTCGTTGTGATCTGAAAAGTACATCGTAACATAGCGATTACAGCAACAAAAATGACTCGAGACGATACAGGATACATTATATACCATATATCATATATACCTGCAACAACTTTCAAGTGGTAGTGAAGGCGAAACTGCAGGGAAACCAACACCAATGACAGTTTCTCATACATATTATAGTATGCGCCATCGACACGCCTTGTTATGTTTAATGGATCTATATACATCCTCCTTCTCCGTTTTTCTTACTAAGTTCCTTCAATAGGAGGTAAATAACACGTGGATACATCACCAGTGCTAGAAAAGAAGAGACCGGCAACTTTGATCTCCATACTCCTACTACCAGAATTTTTTAGACTCACTGATTACCACTAACCCAGAAAATATTTTTTATTTACATATATTTTATTCACGAATTATTATCATAAAATAATAGTTTATTTTAAATATTGCTTGGTTTTACTTAGTTTTATAAAACTAATTAAAATGATCTATTTATAGTAGAATTAATAGTATACAATATTGTATGACTACAAATATAAGATTTGAAAATACATACAAACTAGATTGGTTACTTCAGTTAACCTGGCAATCTTTAAATAAAATGAATGATGTGTTCGAACAAAAGATAGAAATGTAGCACACTTATGACTATTCTTCCTATCTATTGATCTATCACATAATGGGCATCTTTCTCACTTTAGTATTAATTATGTTGGTGTGGTTGTGTGAGAAACAGGAGCACGTCTCTGTCGGTTTTGGTTTGTTGTTAATTTACCCAATTCTGAGAAAACATCCTTTTCTTGTAATTTGTATTGCAATTCTAATTTGGATTTAGATACATCAAAATAATGAAGGTGTTTAGGGAACTTAATCAACATGTTGTAGAACTAAGCCATTTGCCATCTTATTGTAAATGTTCGAACCAACTTATGCATTTGTGTTGACTCCTGATTGTGTTGAATTATAGACGAGTATAATTTCAGTTGATGCTCTCTATTTCCCATTCCCTGAGTAATGCATTGTAATCAAAGAGTCACTAGTTTTTCTTATTGGGACAATATGATACATTATCGTTGCTTTTCTGAAATCCAAACACTACTCGACTTCTGGCCGTTGTAAACATAGGTGGTAAGTCATAAAGATTTTCATTGTTGTTCTCAACAGAGTGCTGTATTGATCCTATTTTATTGTCTTGCTTTATGGATTATTTTAATTTAGGTTGTGTAGATTTTATTAGACAGTGACTGTACTGTCATTGATTTACTTCCGCACACGTGCAGCTAGCGACGGCTCATTAACATTCAATTTTCTTGTTTCCAGCACTCATGATAATTTAAAGTCAAACCTCGCAGTGTAGATGCGATAGAGAGAGCAACATTTCACTTTGAAACGTTAATGTTTTTATCTTATTCTCAAAAGTATATACTGTATACTGTTGCTCGCAAAAGATCAGCAACTCTTGGCAACCAATTTAAATTAAAGCCAAATAATTCGTGTTGTTTTTCTTTTCTTATACATAGTTGTTGAAGGTGGATTTCTACTAAGTCATATGAAGAAACGCGTGTTCCAATATAGCAATTTGTTTATTATATTAGTGTGTGAATACATATTCGAACTGAAGTGAAAACAATTTTTAAACAAATATTTTGTCAATTATTAAATAAATCATGAGCTTAGATAATTTCTTTATAAAATACAATGAAAATAACATCTATAAAATATGCTTGAAATTCAAAATGTTTAAATTATCAATTTAAGACCATTGTTTAAAGGGTCGCAGCGCGATGGTCAGTCTTTTTTTTATGACTATTGCTAGGCTAAGACTTGTGAGAAAGTTTTTTTTCAGAAAGATTCCTTCCACATTTATCCAAGCTCTTCACCATATTTAGCACCAATCTGTTGCCCTGGTCCACCTACCTAGGAGTATTAAGTTATTTGCCCGTGTGTACTTGTATGTTTAGTACATAGAATATTTTGCTGTCATATGCTGCCCAGAGCTTTATACCATATTTTGTTGGAATAAATCGACAGAAAGGCATCTGCCCCTGGAAGTAACCAATCTCTAATCAACGGTTACATTCTCATTATAAGCATTTTGTAATCTATCTGAGCACAAATGAAAAATATTTCTTATTGGTGATAGTTTATTACGACTTCGACTTATTCGTCTCAACTCTGCATTGTCAAACCGTATACAGCGGGATATTTGAGTAAACCAGCCATAGAATTATTTAAAATTGGGCGACCATATTCTAGATTCCATAAATTTTCTCGAGACTCATTATTATATTTGAATACCTCATCAAGTAAATTTGTCACCATACGTAATTTTGGACTTAGTGAAACATAAACTGTACAATGGCAAGACATAAGGTGTTGTAGATTATTACTACTTGAAAGTATTTTGTTTGGATACTATAGGCGTTTATGAATCGTCAAATATATATTTATCTTCTTCATAACTTTGCATATTGTCTTCAACAAAATCCTACTATCCATCATCAGAAGCTTCTTCACTATATTTAACTACCACATTATTTGGAAAATCAAAAACATCAATCTTGTCATTTAAAATTTTAGAAATATCTTCCACAGACAACCTTATATCCCCAACTTATATCTTCCATTAGCAGAATTATATCTAAATAAGTAATTAATTTCCGTTCAAAATACTGTATATGCTTTTGTTGATAGCTTTTGTAACTTGAAATCGGTTATAATTTTCCACATTAGATGGTTGAGTGGTATTAACTTTAAATTATCTTTAATACCAAAGTCACTAAAACAATTATTTTAAATATTGTGTTCAATAATGACACCAATGTTATTGAGTGTAATAAGAGGTATAGTTAATTATTAATTTTAAAATAAAAAATTACAAATATACTGTGTAAGGTTGATATATAAATTTACAAAGTCAATTTTTTTCAAAATTTTACACCCATATAACAGTTTATATAGGTTAACAAAGCTGCCCTGGGGTAACTGGTGACCCCATGGTATTATTAGGGTTAGTGTTTTCTGTTGAGCCCAAGAATTTCCAGAGATATTTCGTATTTAGGTACCAGAATAAATTTTACACAGATTATTTATAATATAACGTGCTTTATGAACCACCGAGACACAACTGATATAACGCCTTGAGGGCGCGGGGGAGGGAGGCAAAAGTTATCAGAAATGATATTTTTGCTTTGTTTAGAAAACATCACATTTTATCAAAATATTTTTCAAACAAATAATGTTCAATATACAATTATCTATACTTAAAGGTACTACCATTTTTATATGTTGAGCCGTTGGGCCAAAATATCAATTTTTTTACTTAAAAATTATGCAAAAACTCAAAATGCCAAATTTTTCCCACCTTTAAGGCATTAATGGGAGGTCTGGCTTGAATGCTAAGGAGGAAAGAAGGTTATAATTTTATGTAAGGTACACTGCTCTGTATTAATTTAACCGTTAAAAATTAAAACAAATTGTAATATAATAACAAACGAATTGTTGGTGATACTGTTTTCTCCAGATTAATTATCATCTAAAAAGAAAGTATTATACAAGGGCTTGTCCAAAAGAAATAGTATTTTGAACATGATGTATGTATTCTTTACTTTGAACAAGAAATCATGAAGTAGTTCATAAAAGTTACTGTATTTATTGTGTGCACTGCCTATCACAGGCACACAGTGATGTACAACGCTTGAACTTTTTGCTTCTCTTGATTGAATAATTACAAAGTACACGCGAAGCCAACTTCAAGAACCATACAAGCGTACTAAACAATCTTTGTCTAGAGATGTTTGCGTTGGACAATATAAATTACGCAAGATGGCTTTCAGTTTTTGTTAAAACCCTGAATGATCTCCAAAGTCCTCACTCTGAAATTGTCGCTGAATTAATTAAATGGAAGTGTGTTAGTCTAAAATCAAACCTAAAGCTTTATGCAAGAAGTGATGTTGACAAGCTACACAAACAAAATAACAAAGGAGTGGCAGGTACAGTAGATACACTTAAATCTCTATTTGCACTTCTGAAGTGTATGGGTCTGGGCCAAGGGTGACTAATATTCTGCCCTTATTTGACATTTTGAATTCAGTTCATACTAATGACAACAACTACAGAGGAAAAAAACACAATATTTTTTAAGAAACCTTCTAAAACATGTCAGAAACTTTGCTCGTACTTTTAAACAATATGGGTATATTTTTCAGGAAAATGTAGTCTCTCCCTCAGTCAGCCAAATCAGATGCTCAAAAGTAGCAGAAAAAGGTTGTTGTACCTCTTGCTCAGGCAGCCTTGTATCTTTCCTCCGCACTCGCACCGGCCGCTATAACCCCTCCCTAGTGCCTGGACCGCTCGATCCATGTTATCTGAGCCGGCCGCTCTAACCCCTCCCTACTGCCTGGACCCTTCGCGGTCCATGTTTTCCGAGCCGTCCGTGACGCTCTTACCTCTGTAATCAACTCCCTTCTTCCTATTGGCTCGCTTGGCGGGCAATATCACTTTCGTTTTCCCGAGCCAATGGGAAGCTCCCTCTTCTCTGATTGGACAAGGCCAGGCAGCAACGGAGGGTATATAAGCCGATGAAATCTTGATTCAAGTTCAGTGGTGACCCACCCTGGGACACCGCCGTTTCACAAAGAGCCTAATAAATCGTCACTATTTTTGAAAAGAGCATTTTTCATCGTCGTCACCTATCCTTCCCGACTACTCCTTACCTCCCACCGCGACTTCGTGTCGCCGGGACTGTTCCTACTCCTTACCTCCCACCGCGACCTCGTGTCGCCGGGACTCTGTCCTTCCCCCCTCCCAACCTGTTCGTCCTTTCAGACGGTGACCCCCACGGGATGGGATACACCCGCCGCGCCGGCAAGGCCCAACGACTTAAGACACTAAAGAAGGCAACGACCACCAAACAGTACTCCACACACGGACCCGTCTATTATTGCAGCCACCAGACCTACGAACGCAAACACTCCGCTTCAGGAACTCCAAGCGTCGACCATTCCTCCCCTCGATTTTCCCCCACACCGACCATCCGACCCCCACCTACTCCACTTTCCCCTTTTAGTCCTGAGGGCTATCACTTACACCCCTTTACCACCCCCGAACCCGCCTATGTTTTCTCCCCCATCTCCCTTCCTTACCCCCATCCACTCGACCCACGGGATCGACTCCTAGTCGCACGGAAACTACACTTCGACTAGAACAAACCACTCCACGCGAAGCCCCAGTAAAGACGGATAACAAGGTCAGTACGCGATGCAAAGAAGACCTATCCGAAGGAAATGCTGGTTGAAGGTAAGATATATGTACAAGCAGTCATATAACGGTGCAATATACGTATGTTTAGATTAAAACAGATACAAATCAAAACAACACTTACAACTGAAGATTTTACGAAAAGATGCAAACGTATTTTGTAAACTGTATGTGATAATGAGATAAGAACAGATATAGCTACACTATTTGCACATGAAAACCACCTATACCCACGATCAAGGGAAGCAGGGGCGGCCCTAGTAAGGTTTTCAGGTGGTGCGAGATCTCATAATGGCGCCCCCCTGTACATAGAGACTAAAGATAATATAAATTTTTTACATAATTAATAACTCAGACCGCCGAAAGATTAGCATAGTAGTAATATGGATGAGAAACAATAACAGTAAAAAGAAACAATATTTGTTTGAAAAGGTTTATTTAAACTACTATGCTACAGACAACGCTTACATCACGCAAAAGTCAAATTTACATCGTAAATTATATTAAAATTAAAACAAATTAAGAAATTAAAAATGAATTAAAAAGCCTAGATTGCTACCTTCCTCGCTTTTGCGCTTGCAAATTTTTTTATTAATTCAGAATAATTCAAGTCCTGGGCAATACTATTTTCTATAGCTAAAATTGCTAGATCTGACCGTCTATCCTGACACAGGGTTGAACGTAAATAAGTTTTAATGAGTTTTAATTTACTGAAAGTTCTTTCTCCGTAAGCGACAGCTACAGGTATGGTCAGCAAAGTTTGATGTTCTGTCCACACATTCGGAAATATATCCTGACAACCATTTTGTTTAATAAGTTGGAGAGCTTTTATTGGTTCTGCTGAATAAAGCTCTTTCAACAATGGATTCAGGTATAAAAGTTCCTCAACTAGTTCACAACCAGATATGTCACATTTCCCCCATCGGTTAAACTTATTTCTAAATCTGCACAACCTTTTTCCAATTTGGACTTTTTAGGAATTGTTTTGATATTGTATAAAAAGGACCATGTATCATTAAATATGGATAGTTGTGTAAATCGAGTGACCAACGCATTCTCAATTTTATCGATCATAGGGTAAAGGACGTTCATTTTAAACCATTATTCAGGATCTGTTGGTGTTTCACCTACGGCCTCGTAATCAAATAATCTCTTCTTTATTTGGGATCGAACTGGCTTAAAAATAAGAGTAGGATCTGTTCCAGCTTGAAAAGCAATTTCCCTAGCTGTTATCAGACCAGACGAATGACCCCGGTACTCTTTTACAAATTCCGAGCAGTTCTTCAGTAATTGTGAAGCGTTTGGTAAATACATAGTTTCAGACTGCATAGCCTTATTTACAATGTTTACTTGAAACAATATCTCATACCAAGCCACCATTGTTACTATAAACTCAAATTACTACATGTTTTGAATCAGCGACAAGACCTCTGATGTTGCAACTGGGTCATTCGTTTTTTCGTGAAGATCCAGAAGGCCGTCACGAACTGCAGGGTAGTGATAACGAACTGCAATGAGGCTAGAAACTCTACTCTCCCAACGAGTTTAACAAACTTTTTTCAGTCATAGTCCTTATACGTGTTTGTATATAACTTCCCATCGCTTTGTTGATCCAGAGAATAGAACAATCAGTCTTTGAATAAATCCGAACAAAGAAATCGATTTAACAGATGTTTTGGCGGCATCTGCTATTACCAAATTTAAGCTATGACAGCCACATGGATTAAAAAATGCTCGTGGATATTGGTTCAGAATTTTGCTTTGGACACCTTTTTTTACTCCTACCATATTAGATCCATTATCATATCCTTGGCCTCGACAATCGTTCATATCCAAATCGAACTCTTGCACAGTATCATCAAGAAAGAGGCCAGTAAGTCCAGCTCCCGAAGAGTCACTTACCGGCTTGTAAGCAATGAATCACTCACGCTCTTGGACTTCACCTTCATTAGTGTCAACAAAACGCAATGTTAAAGATAATTGTTCAACGTGATTGACATCAGGAGTGCAATCCATTATGATGGAGAAGTAGTTAGATAACTTTACCGTAGTCAAAATTTTATTTCGAACTTCACTTCCAAGTAAGCCAACCAACTCGTTTTGAATACGCTTGCCAAAATAGTGTATAATAGTCTCCTTATTAAAAATACGGCTAAGGTGCTCCATCATCACAGGGTCGAATTTTCCTAGCAGTTGCACTAAACCCAGGAAGCTACCATTATTAGGATTATATAGTGTTTCAGATCCAGAGCTTCCTCTGAACGACAAATTATTGCCTGCTAAAAATAATACTATGGACATTATTCGTTTGAGGATAGCAACCCACCGTGATTTCTCGTCTTCAATATGTTATTGCAAGTGCTTGTCAATTCCACTGAAGTTCTTTAATCAAGTCGACGCTTCTATCCAACTGTGCATGGCGCGCTGGTGATCTGAGGAAGTTTCGTGAGTTTTGAGACGCACTGATAAGTGTCTCCCGTCGTCATATCCTTCTTTTCCTAAATTAGAATGGTAACTTCTGTTGAATAAACAGCAGAATAAACAGTATACTTCATCTGCAGATTTAGAGTAAACGAGCCATCTTCTTTTATAAGTTTCTCCATTTAGCATTACCCTTTGAAAATGCGTATTTGAAAAATGACGTCAATTTTTTCTTGGATATTTTTGGTTGTTCAAGTTACTTACAGGACCTCGAATAATTATTTCATCTTTGGTTGCAGGGTCAACGAGCGACCATTTTTAAATATCATAATTTATATTTTGAAGAGGTGACGGTGATGGTATGTCTGGTATACCCTCTTCTGTAATATTTTTAACTGCATATGACATCCCAAAAATAGCTAAATCTTCTTGTGCATGCTGCTCTTCATCTTCACAGGCTTCGTCTGAATAACTTATATTAAATAACTCTTCTTCCGTCGCGTGTTGAACTAGTTCTGATGATGATTCAGATGACTTCTCAACTCTCAAAATTTTTTCTAGCAATTTTGCAGCCTTTTTAGTTTCGCCTTGCTTTTTTCGTTTTCTTTTTAAGTTTTGTGCGCCAGATAATTTTTTTGGAGGTAGCGACATGTTTTGTCTCTAAATAAAAGGATGCATTATACTTTGCGGACAGAACTAGTGATCGGCAACTCAAGTTGTCTCGACTCGGTCAGTAGCACACAACCTAGATCACTGTTGTATAACATTTATTTTGATGGGTAGAGTTAAGTAGTAATAGGTGATGGGTTATATATTTTTTGCAGACGATCTATCGTTCCATTTTCTGCGCCCCTCTTATGACGGTGCCCGGTGTGGTCGCCCTAGGGCCGCCCCTGAAGGGAAGCCAGGGAAGCTAAGAAAACCATCCAATAAATCGGATATAGTGAACTGCATAGCGTCCAGGCTAAATGAAAGTCAGTGTGATTCCTTGAATCACTGGACAGCTTGTGTGTTTGATTGTGCAGCAATTTTACACCTGTTGTATTCTTGTCTAATAATGATTTTTGATGGCTTCACACAATATTTTTTCCTTCCAGCAGTAAAACACCGACTTCATAAATTTGAAAGACTTGACATGGTTTTTGATCGATATCTTGAAGAGAGTCAGATCTGATACCCAAACAAAAACAGGTTCTGGAAAAAGAATGCTTGTCAGAGCTTGTAAAGAATTTCTTCATCGGTAATCAAAGATGACCACCGCAGGTTTTTGATCATTCTACGAGAATATTAATTGCTCGTAAAGCGCTCGAGAGGACAGCTGGCGCTATCTACTTGGCATTCTGAATGGTACGCCGAAAGTTAAGTTAGTAACAATATAAGAAGGGCGTGACAAGATGGCTGAGTGGAGGTGGAATTGTACGGGAGAAAAAGAGTGAGAAAAAGTGATGCGATGAACGCTGAATAGGAGTTGAAGGCGGAATCATCCGTGGAAGTACTTCAAAGAGATCCGAAGGAGGATAGTATGGGCCTCCGATACGCGATTTGGATCTTTAAAGCAAGCTTCCCATTGCCTCGTTTAGGCCTGGACTCATCTGTGGGTGTATTATTTTTTTTCTCTCTCTCGTTAATTTCCTTGGTGTGTTTTTGAGCTTCGGTGAATCCCCTTTTTTGGGTAAGTTGTTTTTCTTTATTTTTATATTTTTTTGTTTTGATCTGTGTATACTTATCTGCCATTTTTCTATTTGTTTCTCCGGGTCTTAATGTAGGGATAGGCCGAGTTTATTATTAAAAAAACCTGTAGTGGCTTGGATTCAAGTGGGTGGACCTCTGTAATTGGGCAGACAGCAGCAAGTTACGTGCTTGATTCATGTACTTAATTTAGAAATCCCCACTGCCCTGTCTGGGAATGTCATTATTGGGCTATGTATTGCACATGAAGGAGGAAGGAAATGTATAAGTGTAAATTGTACTAAGAGAACTAGGGTAGGAGGACATTGTATTGCACATGAAGTAGGAAGGAAATGTATAAGTGTAAATTGTACTAAGAGAACTAGGGTAGGAGTACATTGTATTGGACATGAAGTATGAAGGAAATGTATAAGTGTAAATTGTACTAAGAGAAAAGGGTAGGAGGACATTGTATTGCACATGAAGTAGGAAGGAAATGTATAAGTGTAAATTTTACTAAGAGAAAAGGGTAGGAGGACATTGTATTGCACATGAAGTAGGAAGGAAATGTATAAGTGTAAATTGTACTAAGAGAACTAGGGTAGGAGGACATTGTATTGCACATGAAGTAGGAAGGAAATGTATAAGTGTAAATTGTACTAAGAGAACTAGGGTAAAAGGACATTGTATTGCACTTGGAGTAGGAAGGAAATGTATAAGTGTAAATTGTACTAAGAGAACTAGGGTTGGAGGACATTGTATTGCACATGGAGTAGGATTCTGTAACGTGTGTGATGTTATTCAGGGTCTTCCCTCCCGGGGCTAAGTGGATGGCCTTATCATCCAGTCCCCTGACTCTTTGCCCTGAGGGATATGTGGGAGCTATTACCCACCCACCCCTCTTTATCTTACGTGAGGAGCTCTGGACCTCTTATCCCACTTTCGACAGCCAGACCTGGTTCGAGCGACGCAAGTCGCCAGGGCCGTCCTAGACGGACCTGTCATTCTCTCTGTGTATTAATCTTTTTGGACATCATTCATCTTTATAGACACTTTATGATTTTGTTAAGTGTGCATAGACACTTGTTGATTTTGGAAAGGTGCATAGTTACTTATGATTTATAGACACGCTATAATTTTGATAGGAGTGCATAGGCACTTTGTGATTTAGTTAAGTGTGCATAGACACTTGTTGATTTTACAAAGGTGCATAGTCACTTATGATTTATAGACACTCTATAATTCTGCTAGGAGTGTATAGACACTTTATGATTTTGTTAAGTATGCATAGACACTTTATAATTTTGCTAAGTGTTCATAGTTATTTAGGATTATATTAGGAGTTAGACACTCATGATTGTGCTTAGAGGGGACAGAAATGAGTGGTTTCACCTCCGGGTATACCACACATTTACATTGTTAATAATTTAATCTCTCTTCCTGTGTTTGGTTTTGTCCAGTTTTGTGTACGCAATAATTTTTCTTATGTTTCCAAGTTTTACTTAAATTACATCTAATTTGAAACTTATTTTGATATTCGATGATTAATTTAAGTCAACTAATGGGTTTTGGGGAGGGTCAGTACTGGACTTCTCTCGTGGTCACCATGTACGGTGGTGGCCTTAAGGTTAACTTTAGTTTAGTTTGTCGGATCTTGGTTCCCCGTTTTAAAAGACCAAGTGGCCCCCATTGGCATCAGGTTCCTTCCTTGATGAATTGTGTACTTTTGTCCTGACCCTTCGCCGCATCCCGTCAGTTTTCACCAACTCTAACCCACTCCCAACCCATACTGTAGCCGGCCGGGAAATGTGTAGCGATATTTCTGATAAATCGAGTTACAAGCTGCCCACCCTTTCCAAATATGTATAGAAAATTTATTCTGGATTATGACAATAAGAAACCACTCCTTCATCTTCTTGCAGAAACGATAGCAGTTCTTGAAGCAGGTAAAGAGCTAATATTATGAACTATTAAGAAGCAGATGGTAGAATACTTTTACACGTCAAAATCTGTGTTCAGTCTTGTCACAAACATGATACAATTGATTCTAATGTGTTAATTATTGCAGAAGCTACCTTTTGGAGTTTAAATCACAGGGCTTGCAAGACCTCTGGTTTGAACTTGAAATTGGGAAGGACAAGAAATGTTTCTCACTTACTGCATTCTTAGAAAACATTTAAGACGACATCCATTCAGCTCTAAAAATTGTCCATGCATTCATGGAATGTGGCACCGTGTCAGCGCTCTATTGGAATGGTAAAACCAAGGCGTGGAGTATTTGGAAGAAAATATTTGAGATTACCTCAGTAATCAACCACTTGTTAAACACTACGGAAACAGAAGACCGAGATTTTGACAGGGTTGAATGGCTTACAATAATAATCTACAATACCACAACACTACAAAAGTGTAAATGCAGCAGGATACTGTTTACACATAAAAAAAACTATCACTTGGGAATATCTTGTCAACACAAGATGCCTTAAGACTTCATATCAAGCCTACTGCTGTTGCTGCAAACATTGATTTGGAAACAGTTCCTTGAACGTCAAGTACTGATTCCGCAAATTACGTATCTTGAATGGAAAAAGATTCTCGCTTATGGATACCACCCACTATGGACAAACATTCTAGAAGCTTCAAAGGACTTTTATGAACTGATCTTATGCCATTGCAAGTCAATGTGTGCAAATAACTGTAAGTGTGGGGGATATGGTCTAAAGATACAAAATTATGATGTTATATTTTAACTGAATAAATAAGACATTTAATGTTGCACACTATTTATTAAAGTTATTTTATCTTCGGCACTGAATATTTAAGTTTATATGATACAGCTTAGTAGAACTACAGATTTCAGTTAGTGGCACTGTGAATTACTGCTACTTCTAAATTTATGCTACTGGAACTGCGAATTGTTTTATTAGATTTATGTCAGCGGCACTGTATGTATTCATACGCACAAGCAGCTTATATATGACCTACCCCTTGTCCCTTGGACCTCTCATAACCAGTGTCAGAACCAACAAATCGAAAGAGTCCTGGTGACCTGTGTTATGAAGTCTAGCTTTCTATTGGGTAGAGAGAGCTAGCGTCACTAGGCTTTTTTGGTAAATACTACGGAGTTATTTTTGCTTTAATGGTGCAGTGTATCGACATCAGTTCTGAAAAGTGCGTGATTCTCCATGGATGAAGTATTTAAAGGATATTTTAAATACAATACTTAAATAAAATGCACTTCATCCATGACTTTTTAAATATAGGAGAGGGGTCAAAATCAGTATCGTTACACCAGATTGGATGGACCACACGCACACATCACACGAATCGGATTTATTTAGTGTACTGCGTCCTATGAATTCGAAGCATTCGTATTTCCAAGGAGGTGGCTCCCAACATATTAAAAAAATTAAAATTAAGTGAAAAAAAGGGTCAACCTAGAAGTAATTGTAATGTAATTTTCGTCAACGGTTTCTTACATGAAAATTCCGGTTAGAAAGATTGTAAAAGTCTATCAAACTATGGGCGTGCTTAGGTCCAATATGTGGGATTTTTCAATATAGCCACCGCACACTCTGCTTGGGACATGAGCTCACCTTTGCTTATATCTTCCTTAGTATTAAAAATAATCAAATTTAACTGAAAATATAAATTATTCAACACAAAATTATATTTAACGTGAGATAAGAAACGTATTTGTGGGACCTTTATAACAATATTTACAGAGAAAATAATGCTAAAAGTTTTAATGAAATATGCAAATTTTGGTGTTTCATTGCTATGTTTACTTAGATTGGATTATTGTTAATGTAATAAACTGAAGTTTCCCTTTTTAATTAGATATTTTCAAATATTATTTTAACAATTTATAACAATTTTGAATTTTAAAAATCTACAGTTATGCTATGGAAAACAAATGAAATGGTAAACAAAGTAAAATAACATTATGTAACGTCCCTATCATACTTCCGACAAAACTGTGTAGGGTCACTACTTTTATCTGGGTGCCCAGTATACAACCCCACTACAGTTCTACTGGGGCACAGTAGGGACTTACATGGTTAGAATGGACCCCGAGCTGTAAAGGTTGGAATGGGTGATTCGTGGGGAATGGGATTTGCGAGTAGGCCAATACGATATATTTATTAATCTAGTTAGATGCAAACCTACTACATGATTCACCGGATAGATCTCCCGTGACGAGGGAGTAGGCACAATAACGGTCTCACAACCTTTCTATAAACTCGCGATCGACCCTCCGATGGGGTGAACTTCCAGGCCCCATTTTATATCGTCAGTTTGTCAGACGTGCTAGATACCGCCACACATGTACTCAGCATGGGTCCAAGCATTAAACAAGCGTGTTATTACCACACACAAACTTGCTGATCTCGATGTTCACCAGCCAGGAAGGTCCATCGGTTGCACCGTGATCACTCGTTAACTGGATGCAAGCTATATAAGCTAGATGCAATTCTCAACAGGATGGCAACCCAATACTATTGACTTCCAAGGAAATGTAAAATCGTGGGTTAACCACATGCCTGAGTAAGCCTTAAATAATTATGCTCTTACAAATCACCGATTTACTTACATGCATACATACATACATAAGTACATTTTTTATTGAATTTTTAATTTTTCAGTTTGTTGTTAATATAGTTGTATTGTGTGACTGAATTGTACTTGTTATTCTAAAATGAGAAAAAATACACATATATTTTAATGGTTAACAAGAAAATATCAGGATAAAAAATTAAATCGGTTGAATAAAAATGGGTTAACTTTGGAAACAAAAACAATGTACACTATATGAGTAATATATATTTATATTAATTATTTCAATCATCGTGCATGCTCATTTCCATAGAATCTCAGCAGCTGATACCTTGATAGTCAATATAAGCACTTGTATACATCATTCTCTATCTTTTTACACACATTGTCGGTTAGCACATATACTTGCGGTGTAACTACATTTACCAAATTTCATTAAATTGTTGGGAACTGGTGCTGGTCTCATCTTCGTTGGTACCAATCTTTCCTGACTTAATTTACAACCCAGATGAGTGGGTTCATTTCAGTACTTATCCACTGTTTGGAGCTGGGTAGATACTCTTTGAATGTAAATGTGTTTACATCTTTTGTGGGAGGCAATACTTCGGGTTTCACTAGAATGGTGGATTTTGTTGTCCTTGATGTAAATGTTTGAAGCCTTGTCTTATCCAGTGCACTCCCCACACTTCCATCGTACAGAGAGACTATAGCGTCATGACCAGTAGCATGAATTTCTTATTTGTTTTTCTTGGTGTTTTGAAGATGGCAGCTCGTTCCTTGAAAATATCAATTTTAATTAATAATTTTATGGTGCCATTTTTCCCAAACCCAAATGGTTTTCAAGTCATCACATTCTAGCATTGCATGAGTAAAAATAACGTGAGAACAGAATTATTTACCAATTGTTTGTCTCATCTTCTTGATGTCATAGATTGTCACGTATCTTGAAGACTTCTTTGGTTCTGGGAAAAGTGTCACACCATTCAACGTATAAATGATGAATTAGTAGGATCAGTAAACCAAAGTTTTTGCCATTAATTTCTTTATGGTACTTTTGTACTAGTTTTATACCTTCTTTGACAATCATGACGTCTGCATCCACTTGAGATTGTTTGGTGGTACGTCCAGCTGCTTGCATCTTATGAGAGAGATCAGTTATAAAGGCTTTTTTACTTTCGATGTTGTGAAGAAAAGTTTCCTTATCATGACGATGGTCGTTGTTGGTAATAAATTGGTCCTTCAAAGCCTCCAATTAGTTTCCTTTGAGTTTCCGACTTTGTTGGTAGCATTTCTCCATATCCATCAAAAACAATGGTTGCCTTGCCATACTTTGTAAGTACATATTTCTCATAGGCAAGAATAATCTCATAAAAGGCTTCTTTTTGACTTCAAACTAGATGATGGTGCAACCACACACCATCAATGACAATTTTCGCCCACCTAGCAACAGCTTGGTTAGTTCACGTGTGTATAGGGTGTCATTCACACAGCGCAACAATCACCGGACTGTATCCCAAGGGTTGCCAACTTCCACGCACCTGTTGACATAATTTATTCGTGGTACGGAAGGTTATCTGGCTATCTACTTTCGGTTTGTTCTGGACTACATAGACAAATTTTGTACATTGAACTTTAGATGAGCTCACCAGGATTATTAAACATCGATGATTTTATATTAGAAGTAAGACAGTGACAGGCTATTTGGAATGTATTTGTTGATGATTACTCAAACAGAATAGTAAACAGGGCTGCCTGAAATCACATCATCAGGAAATTTGT
The DNA here is from genome assembly GCA_902141385.1 of Timema californicum. Taxonomy (NCBI): domain Eukaryota; kingdom Metazoa; phylum Arthropoda; class Insecta; order Phasmatodea; family Timematidae; genus Timema; species Timema californicum. The sequence continues at coordinate 3,446 of CABFOW010007039.1, read as the reverse complement.
TCCGGGCTTTGATGAAAAGACGCAGGATGAAAATAATACACTCGGTATGTCGTCCTCATAATTTTATGTAGACACAGCCGCCAATTCAATTCTTCCCCTAGAGGCGATGTCAAAGATTTTTTTTTCATTTAGGAGGCAACAAGTATTTGAAATAAACTTCACTAAGATGATTAATTTTATTAAATAGAAAGGGCCATTCAACACAATCGACTGACTATATAGATCAGTTTATGTTAAAGGCGAGTCAGTTCAGTTCAAAGGGAGTTTATAACTGCCTAATATGATAAAAAGAGGTTTGGCTCAGGTTCTGTACCAAACAATAAATTGAACCACTGAGATATATAAATGTTATTCAGTCAAAATAATTTTACAGTCAACCTACAGTGCAGTGAACTTTAATATGTTTGAAACTTCTTTAGAAAGTTTAAGATTTTCCAAGTTTTGGGTAGGCCCATTGAGTTACACCAATAACAGCATACCATAATAATATATTTACACCATAACAAAAGTGTATAAGGTAAGAATACAATGTAAGACATTATAATGGAATATAAATATTTATAAAAAGAGATATTAAGATTACCGAAATAAATTTAGAAACTTATTTGTAGATATGACATTTAGATAATAATGTATGATATTAGATCAATTATAATATACCTAGTCAAGCTAATAACTTTATATGCCATTAAAAATACTCAACATTTATATCGGATAAATATTTATATTTATGAGTAAATAGGAAATCATAATGTAAGCTACTCATTGTTTTATTAATATTTTTAAGAAATATGTGATTAATATTTTCAACATTTAAAGTAATGAATATATAATGCTATTAGATAAAAAAAAATAGAATTGAGATGAAATCTATGAATATATATTTAAAACGATATGTAATTTTAATAAAAAGGCAATACAATCTAAATTATTCTCTACTGAATGTAACTTACGGCAGTCTGAATGAGCGCGTATAAAAGCCAGTGTTTTTAGAATGACAAGCGAGATTCCCATATTAATGTAACTAGTTACAAGTAACATTTCAATCAAATGGCTGAATACCCACCCTCCGACCCGTTTGGACTTCTTCACGCCTCCCTCTAACACACTATCTAACTGACCAAAAGGAGGTGTGAACCAACTGTCTGCAAGCGAGAAAGGCCACGCCCAGGAAAAACAAGTGATGGTGGCTCCACGTAGTTATTATTTCTTCCACCTGGGATGATCTAGAGCATTCTACTAGTTCACAGAATGCTCGCAATCTTTCTACGCACTTCTCGATCTCATCACTTCCCCTACCTCCCCCTTCTACACCCCCACCTACTCCCTGTGGACATGTGATCTTGTGTAGTGGGGTGTTTTGTTTGTATCGGTACTCATTCTACTATTGGTTTAGGACGGGGTGAGTGACGCAATTTAAGCTAGGGCTAAACTTCTTTCAAATTCTCTTTTGGCTAAATTATGAAATCTTTTCAAAAAATTTAATTTAGGATTATTATTTTAAATCGTTGTAATAGGATGGGGGTATTTTTCTTTATTAGCGGGTTAATTTGTAGTCACGTTTCAATTAAAATTTTCTCTATTGAGGAAACTAATTATTTTTTTTTCGTTCTTTAAAGTAACTTTTGTTTCGCTGCTTGGCGGGTCGGATTTAATTGCGCTCTCACGTAGGCCATGTCTAATTTGCTGATGGGTCGCTGGCATCGTCTATCGAGTAAATCATTATTGATTAAATTAACTAAATGGTTCAAAAAGTCAGAGCACTTAAATATTTTGTATTGCACTTTATAACTTTAAATTGCATTAACATACATTTTGTTGTCATGAGAAGGCACAGATCTATAAATATTTAATTTTGTGCTTTATAGATTATTAGATTTTTAGAGAAATCGCCAAAAATTTTACTTGCATCTCTATTAGCTTCTATTACATTATATTACACAAGATGGCCGAGCTCTTAATAATTTATTATATTTTATAATCTCCGAAACTGTAATTATGTTACTGTACATATTGCTGCCACAAGATGGCAGAGATCTTAAGGATTAATATTTTATTTTATAATAATTGAAAGTTTATTAAGGCACAAATTGTTGTCACCAGTTTCCAGGACATTTCAGATTTGGATTAAATCGAAACTTAATTTTTGGGAAGTAATTTATTGTTAACTTTTCAGAATGAAATCTCTAATTATTCCTGTTGAAAGTCAAAAAGTGGCGAATCTCTAGTCACTAGGTACATCATTTTAAAATTGATTCATTGTTTCTTGAATAAAGTCATTGTTCTCTTTTAATTCTTTGACTATAATTTATTTAAAGGAAGGTTACAGTAAATACCAGGTGCTATCATTTTCCAGCTTATCAAATTAACCTGCAAGTGAGAGGAGGTAGTGATCTGTACCCAGAAATAAAAGAAGATATTTTAAACCAATCTACATTCATTTTGATAACTTCATTTTAATTTAAGGTAATAAGAATAGAAGATTTGTTAATTAACTATTTTAATAGATTGTTTTTAAATGATAGAAAAACTATTTCAACGTAATATTTCTATAATTTAAACAGTTTTCTTTAATAATCAATACATTCTATCCTTTGATAAAATGCCAAATATATTGAAAGAAATTAAAAATAATTTTCAAGACAAAATGTATTTTATGTAATTCTGAAAAAAAAAAGATCACTCTGTAAATTAATAACATATGTCTATTTTGTATTTAGATAAAATCATGATTCATTTTAAAATCATTTCTCAAACAAGTATTTATGTTTATTTAATCACAACAATATTTTGATAGTGTTATTTTCAAACAACATATGAAACATTCTTACCTATCTTATCCATACCATTTATTTATTGGACTTATTAAAAACGCATTTATTATTTTGTTCTGTGAAATGATATTTAAATAATGTTTACATCATTAAATATATTTTATCAACAAATAATTAAGTTTAATAAACGTACCGGACTATGTGATTCACCAAACACATTAGGACCTATCTCCATTTAATTCAGTAAATTGTCAATTCTGGTCATAACACCTGCCATAGTCGTTGCTTCATTTCCCGAAACTGTGGAGGCCTTATATGGGAAAGTATTTTGCAATTATTTTAAATAAAAGATTCTACTTGTAACTTATGATAAAAATAGTAATAATACGTTGTGTAACCGTGATAAATTAGAATGTAAGTAAAAGTCTTGAACCATAATTTGGATTTACCATCCAAAATAAGAGGGTTCAAAAACTTCAAAAAAGAAAAAAATAGAAAATAACAACAATCGAAAGATTGGGCTGGGTGAGTGAACTGGTTATACCCGCTGGGTAATCTAAATGACACCCTGCGCACGCAATTTGGGATATATGAGGGCAAGTTCTCACGGCCGTCCTCAACGGTTGATAAACACAGCCCAGAAGTTATACCCTTATTGTGATTACTTCACAA
>CABFOW010007038.1:0-26978 GCA_902141385.1 Timema californicum | reverse complement strand
AGTCAGAACGGTTGAAAATATATTTAAAAATAAAATTATTGTACAGCAAGATTAGTTTGCTAACTTTATTTGTACGGCATTTCAGTTATCGTTTAAATATTTTGATGCCTTAATTTTTGTCACAGTGAATTTAAAAAAACCTGCTTCGATGGCCGCATGGTCTAAGGCATTACTATGGTAATATACTAGACTGCCGATGCCTGAGAGATAGTGGTTCGATCCCCATCGGGTGTACTAAGGGTGGTTTTCCTAGATGGTTTCACACTCTCTCTCTCTTTGTCCACGCAAATGCGGGTACATTCCCATTAAATTTAACTTTCCTCATCCCTAACTCATTAGCGTAATTAGAAGCTAAGCGTATAGCCCTAATGGGTAACAAGATGCGGCGCTAAAAATAATAATTCAAAACCTACACGAAGTTTTGTTTGGATACCAAGCAGTAGTGAAACGAAAACTAATTTATAAAAAACTCCCATAGATTAAATTATAAATTTGCAATTTAATGTATTTTAAAATGTTATCATTATTATTTCTAAATAAGTATAATTTTTGGTCAAAACAGTATATATTTAATGTTATATTAAAAAAAAGCTTAATGGAACGTTATCGAATTTCGACAGTTTTTAAGGACTTATATGTATAAACTTTTGTTTTTTAAATAATTTGAGGTACCGTACTAGCTTCATACAATCAGCGCTGGGCAAGCGACCCAAGATATCATCCTCATCTTGTTTGGATTTTCGTGAACAAGGCTGTAAAGGTTGGGGTCGAATCAACTAAGACGATACCCGCCTCGTTAGCGTAGTTGGCTAACGCTCTAGTCGTGTTGAGCTCGACTTCTGAGGATGGGGAGATCGAGGTTCGAATCTTGGTCGGGTGAACTGGGGGTGGATTTTCCTAAATGGTTTTCCACTCTCCTTCCACGCAAATGCGGGTTGACCTCCTCTAATTCAACCTTCCCAATTCCTAATCCATTAGAGTAATTAGTACTTAAAGCGTATAACCCGAACGGGTAGTAAGTAATAAAATCAACCTACATCCTACACTTCCTCACTTTTTGAAGATGCCACTCAGGTTAGCAACACCGGATGTCAGACAAACCTTATTACGTTGTCCATAACTTTCCACACCAGAGATTGTCGAATTGTTTCCACCCCATCCTGTATATGTTAGAATCACGTGTTTTTTTACAACATGTTTTAATACCCGTTTGGGATGCCGGATATTATGAATTTTTTTCTCTACATGGCTCTCGACGTAATTGCTGATATATCTTTTTATCAAGTCTTTATTCCTAACCCTTACGTTTCTTGTATAAATATCTGTTAATATATGGTCTATATAGTAGGACATAGATAAGGGTAAATTATAACGGACCACACAATTGTTTTATTTTTCTGGGTAAATTATATTTGATAATTAAAATGATATAACATCAGTTTCCTGTCCCGAGTTTTAGGCAATATATAACCAGTAACAAAGGCACCGATAGCTTAAACAAGGACAAGAGAGAAATGGTTATGTTTATGTTGAACGTAAACGCAGCGTTAGAAATTAAGTGAGCACCCCATCCCCCAAGCACATGTTTGAAACAATCGGATGGGGGATGGGGGGCAGATAAACAAGGGATTGCATTAGTCCGTCATTAGGGCACTAATTTGTTATCGGGAGGGGATGTAATTTGAAGCACATTTTCACACATGGGTTGTGTTCCACGTTGATTTCTGGCATTTCACACCCTTCATATGGTCTGAACTCATTGAAACCACCACGTTTGTTTTTTCAATCATGAACCCCCTAAAAAGCTTTTATACATATTTATGAGCTATATCTCAAAAACCAACTGAAACCACATACTGTAATTATTTACGATACGGTTGAATAGTTTTCATTATCGATACAAAAAATTTATGTTTTTGACTGATGTGTACTGTCTTTGCAAATATTAAACATTTTAAATTTGGGGGTGGGAAGAGGGGGATTAATTTCATGCCAATTAAACATAAGTGGTTTAATTTTTAAATAAAATAACGTTATTAATCACCATGTTTCAATCATAGAGCAAATTCTTGAATGAAACTAAGCATTTTTTTGTGTCGTAAAGATTGTTTATATGTTGTGCCTTCAACTATCAGCCAAATACTCGGGTTCGAACTCCTATATGTTAAAAAATTAATATTTATAAATTATGTGATCCAAACAGTAACGTTATTAACAACTTAACCGCTTAGGTTGCCAAATGTTCTAAGGCGTCACTCTGTCGATGACGGGGATATCGGGGTTCAAATCCCGGTTTGATGTATTGAGGGTGGCATACCCCATATCATTTTCCACTCTCCTTCCACAAAAATGTGGGTAAACATCTAAATTCAACCTTACTGATCCTTCACACATTATCGTAAGTTAGTACACACACAGCAGAGAAGCTGGAAATTCTCTAGACAAATTTAGGTTCTCTCTTTAAAATGGGTGGTCTCTTGTCAGAATATGCTCAGAAACTTTCTTGTGACGTGCTTTTTCTTAAATTACTTAAGGCTTTTCTGGCATTATTTTTAATCCCTTACCGCCCCNGCTGGAAATTCTCTAGACAAATTTAGGTTCTCTCTTTAAAATGGGTGGTCTCTTGTCAGAATATGCTCAGAAACTTTCTTGTGACGTGCTTTTTCTTAAATTACTTAAGGCTTTTCTGGCATTATTTTTAATCCCTTACCGCCCCCCCCCCCTTTCCTACTCTCGCGTAAGGTAAGGGAATGTAAGTTTTTATTTCGTCATCACCCCCACCCTCTTCCTCTATAATACGTATTTTCTTACAATTTGGCAAATTAAATTATTTTTAGACTATAATCCTGGGCACTAAAGCGAGTGATAGGAAGTTTTAGAATAATTTAAATAACAGTAAGTAAATATAATTGTAATTTTATAATATATATATATATATATATTTATTTATTTTCTGACAATTTAAAAAAAATCCTATTATAAACATTGATAAAAAAAACATTATGTAAGATGGATTCTGACCATCCATCCCCCATGAGACAATATTTAAGCCCTCCCCCTAAACCACCCGTAATTTAAGAGCATCTCCTAATCTCTATTACCAGAAATGTGATTTATCAAATTGTATATAATATTTTTAATTCATTGGTATTTAGAAATGTTATTTATGTCCTTTTTCCCCACCTACAATATTGCCTTTCAAGATTGACAAAGTGCGATGTTCCTCATTTGTTTGTCATGTCTTAAAGAGACGGGGGTGGGGGGTGGGTAAGGGTAGGGTTAAGGGAGGGAGAATAAAGGGGAGAGCGCTTTGTCAACATTGTAACTGCAAATGATAGGTTAGGTTGGGGAGGGGGGTGAAAATTTACCCTTCTAATGTGGGAGATCCTTCACCTTTAAGGATGTCAGGGGGAAAATAGGACGTGAGGGGTTAGTTTCTGAAAGGTGGTGCTTGGGAGTATATCTATACCCATCCCTTATTGGGCGGGGCGAAGGGGGGGACTTACAAACCCTTACTAATGTATTTTGCCTTGACGTGGTTTAAAGGTCCTCAATGTTCTTTTAGTTTGACCTGCGGGTGTTTTAAAAATGCTCTAGCCTATAGTTCTCACCAGAACTGATGGAACCACATAAAAACAGTATGTGCCGTCAACATGTTTTACCGTGTTATCCCAGAAGGCAGAGGAACTCTGAGTAAAAGTCCGGTGTTTGAGTCTTGAGGTGAGATGTAAGATAATGCTAGTTAAAGGTAAATATTTGTTAAAACAAAACAATTTTTTGGCCAAAATAAATAAAATATCTCTCCAGTAGAAGCACACAGTTTATTTTTCTTCACACGGTGATATCAACAGTTATTGAATATCTGTCATGGGCATAGCGGTATCAGATGAGAAACTTTTTAAATGAGAATAAAAAAAGTTGTCATTAAATTCCAGGACATCCTTGACAGATATTCAACAATTGTTGATATCGACGCGTGGAAAAAATTAAGCTATGTTCCCACTGGAGCTATAATTGGTTTATTTTGATTAAAAAAAAAGTGTTTATATAAAAACTGCAAAAAATACTGCCCCTATCTATTGTTCCGTAAACGACCACTCTCGCAATTGACTTGACTATCCAGTGATAGGAAGGTAAGGGCTATAATTCATGTAGGGTGTATTAAGGGTAGTTTTTCACATACCTCTCTCCCTTTAAATGGGAGTACATATTTTCTAAATATTAACTCTCTCATCCACCTATTAGTGTAGATATGTGAACAGCCTGGACAAGTAGTGAGACACGGTTTACACAAACAAACACACACACACACACACACACACACACATGAAAAGATTATATTTTTTAGTGCTGTATTAATACTACCACATGTTAGCGAAATGGATGTGAATGGTAGCTTGGATGGAATTCACGCTCGAAAGCGTGGAGAGAGAATTAGAAACAGCCCCAGGTGCATGTGCCAGGGATTTGAACCCCGGCCTCTTCATTACCGGCATACCAGACTATATGATCCAGACACTTAGGCTGCGTGTTCACTGGTGAGGGAGTGACGTCACGTTGGGAGGGATGGTATTAGTAAAAGGTCATGAATGGGTTTACTTGACAGTAGCAGAGTATCGAACTCAGGACTAACGATGAAAGAGGGGGGGGGGGAGGGAGTAGTAAGGGAAGGGATGTGCGGGGTTGCCCTTGAGATAGCACTTTAGAATACCTATATATGCTGTAATAGGCCTACCACCCCCTACCGAGAGAAGATTGGAAGTAGAGATATAAAATAACAATCAGATAAAAAGTTTTATTGACGAGAAACCTACGAAGAGAGAGGAAGAGGGATAAATAAACAATAACAGGAAAAAACTACGCAGGATACTCTGAGGTTTAAGTCTTCATAGATCAGAATATTCCTCCATAGAAAGAGCGTCATAAGAATAAACTTACAAAAAGTTTCGAGCTACCCACTCTACTTTCATTTATTCATACGCAAAGTCGTGTGCTCAGCAACGGTCGCTTGTAGAGAGATGGTGTCTGTTTTACGTCTGTAAGATGAATACATCAATTTTTTTTTCTTATTCCTATAGCATAATAACTTTATATATTTATATGACAGGACTTTCCAATTTAAAATAAAATAAAACGGAAGTTTCCTTCTTCGCCATTTCTAATGGCTCCTAAATAATACATTATTAATAAAAATAAAGGATTTAACACATGGCTTTTAACCCACTTCGGTGGTCACATGGTCTAAGTCATTACTCTCATAGTAGACTAGACTGCCGATGACGGGGAGATTCGAATCTCGGTCGAATCTCGGTCGGGTGTATTGAGGTTTTATTTCAAAAGAGTTTTCCATTCTCTCTCTACCCGCAAATGCACGTGCACTTATTGTAAATATAGCCTTCCTAGTCCCAGTAGCGGATTTAGGTTTGAGGACGCCCTAGGCCCGAGAAAATATGGCACCCTTTTTTTTTGTAACAGTATATATATATATAACAATAATAATAAGAAATCTAATTCAGGTATAAATTAAACATAAAATAAACTTTAAAATTTGGTCTTACAGTTTACAGAAATCCCAATCGATTTTTAATTTTAGTAATCTTAAAAATTTTGGCACCCCTCAAAATTTCCCGCCCTAGGCCTGGGCCTCACAGGCCTAAGCCTAAATCCGCTACTGCCTAGTCCCAAAATCACTATCCGTAGCGTAATTATACTACTTTAAAGCCACATGGCTGACTCACTCACTTACATTAATGTTTAACCACTTATAGATGAACTAGAAACTTGAAATTTGGCAAATTTATAGCTATTAGCCTGTAACTGACGGGAAAATTCCAAAAAATTAAAAATTTTAATTTTCAACCCCCGGAAGAAATTCAAAATGTTGAATCAACTTTAAAGTCGGTGCGGATCTTTCTTGGAAGGTCTCTTGTGGCTAAACGTTAATACCCACCAAAAAACGGCTCTGGAACTACATTAGTTTACATCCACTTGCAAATCCGCCCCCAACGAGCAAAGCGAGTTAGTATACAAGCGTACAACCCAAACGGGTAACAAGACTTGGTGCTAAAAAAAACGCGAGAAAATTTTCTAATTAACGCTTATATTCCCCCATACGCGTCACATGACCACCCCACCTCTGCCTAAAATATATATATATATATTTAGCACCGCGTCTTACTACCCGTTCGGGTTATACGCTTTAAGTACTAATTACGCTAATGGATTAGGAATTGAGAAGGTTGAATTAGAGGAAGTGAACCCGCATTTGCGTGGAAGGAGAGTGGAAAACCATTTAGGAAAAACCACCCCCAGTTCACCCGACCGAGATTCGAACCTCGATCTCCCCGTCCTCAGCGGTTGAGCTCGACACGACAAGCGCGTTAGCCAACTACGCCACTGAGGCGGGTCTCAGCCTAAGCACCTTGATTATCTTTAATATGTTTGAGGATGAATACACACCATGAAGGTCATCATCATGACTTTATTCATTCTCCTATTGTTCTCCAACTCTTTCAATGTATGCTCTCAAGTACAACGTATAGGGAATTAAGTTTAGTAGATACTAGAATCAGAAGAATAGATGACAAGAGCTAGGAAACTGAATAATACCAAGCATTGCCTGTATAGATTCTGTTTTTGACCTACTCTTGAATTTCAACTTTAAATTATTTAAAACATATGTTTCTAGGACTTACACACAAACATACACAAACACACTACAAACATAAAACATACACAAACGCACACAACACACGCACACATATACAAACACACAAACGCAAAAACACACACACAAAACACACACAAACAAACACATACGCACAAACACACGCGAACAAACACACACACACACACGCACAAACAAACACACAAACTCATCCACACAAAGTTTTATTTTAATTCTATACTTTTGCCTTTGCCTTAATCTATTATTTGAGAACGCAAATTTGAATAAAAACATAAAAATATTTATTTAAGTTATTTCATAAGTTTCCTTTATTTTAATTTTTTAATTTTCTACCATTATTCTTTTGAGTTCTTGTTATAACAGTATTTAAAAAAGTGATCATATCTAGCAACCAATATTATAAACTCTACTCCATCTAAGACTAAATCACGTTTCAAGTGAAATGAGAAAGTGGTTAGATTGATCAACAAACTTTACAGACGTGACGTAAGAATTCAACCAATCAAATATTCAAGTTGGATGCTGACTGAAGCATCTCTCTGAAAACATCTCAGAGGACTAGAATCTCTCTTGTGAATTCTGAAAGGGTCGTTTTCCTATTCACGGATTCAACAAGGTTAATGTTGTGGGAAGACATTCGCATTTACGGCGCTATCATTTTCTCACGACATCCGTTTTGTTTCTGAGGGGTCTTACGATCTAAACTCTTGAGAGTTAAGACTAGAAATATTTTATTTTTGAGGTGTTTATCGTGCGCTTTATAAGCCACCCGCCTCGGTGGCCACATGGTCTAACGCACTTATCTCGTGTTGGACTATACTTCCAAAGACGGGGAGATCGGGGCTCAATCCTGGTCGGGTGCACTGAGGGTGGTTTTACTAAATGGGTTTCCACTCTCACTCAACGCAAATATGGGTGCAATTCCTCTAAGCAGGCCTTCATAAAACCTAACCCATCAGTGTAATTAATACAGGGTTGAGCAAAAGTCATAATATGATATAAAAGAGGCAGCATGAAGTGAATAACGGAAGAATATATTTCAAAACAGCAACAGTATATAGTCAGAGGTATGCCATTTTAGTTTAATGAACATCATATCTCATTTCTTGAATATTATGACCCGCCTCAGTGGCTTAGTTGGCTAACGCGCTTGTCGTGTTGAAGATCGACTGCTGAGGACGGGGAGATCGAGGTTCGAATCTCGGTCGGGTGAACTGGGTGTGGTTTTTCCTAAATGGTTTTCCACTCTCCCTCCACGCAAATGCGGGTTCACTTCCTCTAATTCAACCTTCCCAATTCCTAATCCATTAGCGTAATTAGTACTTAAAGCGTATAACCCGATCGGGTAGTAAGATGTGGTGCTAAATATTATTATTATTATTATTATTGAATATTATGCCAGGTAGGTGTCCATCGTCACACTTAACACACTCCCACAAACGGCGGAAGAAACCTTGCGTCACACGATCCAACGTTTCTAAAGGACTGTTGCGTACTGCGTTTCTTATGTGATTTTTTTTAGCATAAGGGTGATTTACACGATGCTGCTTTTGATAATATTAACTGGATTCTTTCAACGACAGCTTGACTCTTTCCCTGACCGAATATCTGGCTGCAAAATTCACTAGCCGATATACGTTCACACGATGCCTCTAAAAATTGGGAAGTGACCATCGTTTATCCGGTATTGAGTGTCATGGCGTCAAAATGACTCATCTCGCACGTGTGTCTCAAACAAGGTCTGTAAACAGCTGCCCGTCTCGCACGTGCGTCTCAAACAAGGTCTGTAATCAGCTGCCCGTCTCGTGCGTGCGTCTCAAACAAGGTCTGTAACCAGCTGCCCGTCTCGCGCGTGCGCATTAAGGCATATATATTCTCTGATCGCTCTTAAATGCGCTGACATGCCGCTTCTTTTGACGCTGCTGGTAAAAGCACCTAATAATTGGCTTTGCGGGAGCGTTACAGTTGGATATGTTCAGCTTGTCAGCTAGCGTCTTTTATTCACCACGTCTTCAAAATTATGAAGCGCGAAAATAAAAGAAGCCTCGTCTTTAGAATCTTCTACCAGCGAATTCACCAGTTTATAAAAAGCTTGTTTAAAACAAATTAAAGAAGCACTGTGTAACTCACATTTTAGCCAGTAATTGAAGGCGTGCAGGCGACCTGGTAGTATAGGGGTAAGGCGTTGGACTTCTATGCTGGGGGTCCGGGGTTCGATCCTCAGTCCCGGCACAGATTTATTTGATTCCCAAACCGTTCCTTCACCTCTGACGTGTATTAATCACAACTTGTGAATGTGTGGAATACAAGGCCTCCACTGTGGTTCGGATTCCACGTTAAACTGTAGGTCCTCCATTTCATCTCACAATCACCCTACCATTACACATTAGCGTAAGTGCGTATAACACGAACAGGTAGTAAGACGTGGTGCTAATAATAATAATTATTATTATTATTGAAGCCGTGCTGCGAACACCTGACTCCTGAAGTACCACCACAAGAAAAAGTCCGGGGCGATCACGCTGGCCAGTGAATGCCACCAAATCTGTAAGCCAGTCGACCGGGAAACGCATATCGCAAGACGGCCATGGACTGGGGGGGCAGTATGGGCTGTTGCCCCATCTTGTTGAAACTATAGCTGAGGAATAGACTTCGGGTGGCCGTTTCCAGAAGGAATAACTCGTTCAAACGCTGAACGTAGCAATCGCTGCTAACAGTAACAGGACGGCACCGAACGCCCTCAAAGAAATATTGGCCGATGACGCCAAACAAAGCTACGCCGCATCACACTGTCACAAGCTCACTGTGGATGCGCATACAGCATGCCAAATAAAATGACACATCTTTGACTATACAATGTTGCTATTTTGAAATTTATTCTTCCGGGTCTCACTTTATGACACCTCATTTATATCCTACTGTGACTTTTGCCCAACCCTGTACATATGCGTATAACTTGAAGAGGTAGTTTACCTTATAAACCAACTTATTATATCAGCACACAACTTATAAGCTAACTTAAATCTAGAACAGACATGACACACAGCCCTCCGGACGTTAATTCATCACTGTTAAAGGAAAAACAAACATTTCACCAATAGTGTATTTATCGGCCATGGTGGAAATCGAGACCGGGACCCTTAACTCTGTAGGCAGACACGCTAACAACTGATACAAGGTGTATCACCTCCACTTGTTCAGGTGCATTTATTATAAACAACAATTTTCATCATTAGTTTGTGTATTTACAGTAGCCTCATGACTTCTTTGGTGCTGACAGCTGACGGCTTTGAAAAGTTACCAGACCAAATTATGTATCCCTACGCCGAGCCATATGATCTGCAAAAACATGTGTTTAGCAGCTGTCACTTCCGAGAGCCATAATTTTGGTATATACATGAATTTTGACTGTCAGAAGTCAGCTGTGAGCTGTCAGTCAGCACTGAAGAAGCCATGGGGCTACTTTAATCATTAGAAACTATTTTAGTTAAGGTGAGGTTGAGGGGGACGCGAGAAAGGCAATTGTTTTTTCAGTTTTTACACAGAATATTTTTTTTATAAAATAAATCAAATAGTAGAAACATAAAGTATCTTTTTCACGCGGTGATATCAATAGTTGTTGAATATCTGTCGAGGAGGTCCTGGAATTTAATGAACACCTTTTATCTTCATTTTAATGTTTATGGTCACGAGGAAGTACAAGTCTCTTATTTCCCCTGTTTATCTTATCGTCCACCCAGAGATATTAGTGTAATCCACGCAATGGTCACGAGGAAGAACAAAACCCTTATTTCCCCTGTTTATCTTATCGTCCACCCGGAGATATTAGTGTAATCCACGCAATGGTCACGGGGAAGTACAAATCCCTTATTTCCCCTGTTTATCTTATCGTACACCCGGAGATATTAGTGTAATCCACGTGAAGGTCACGAGAGAGAACAAGGCCCGTATTTTCAATCCAAACCTCTCCAAAGCAGTCTGCCCCGAACTCCATCACATCTGGTGATACCCCGTGTAATTATGATCCTACTCGAACATTATCTCTAACCAAGTGGCACGGCGTCTCTACGCCCAAAGCTCCTCCAGAGACGCACCTCTTGTAATTAGCTCTGTGAAGAGAGTTGGCGCAACCAGCGAGGAGGAGGGGCAGACAGAGAGAGACGTCTCAAGAACCCCCCCCCCCCCCCGAGTCAGGGATGACGTCATAATCGCGGGACCGCTAACACCCACCCCTCAGCTCGCCGAGTAAAGGAGAAGCTACCGCTCGCTACTCACGTGATGGAAATCTTTCTAGGAGGAATGGGTTCGAGTTCTAGAAAGGGCATACAGGGGTATCGGGAGAGTGTTGTTCTTTGGGAGTTCATCCTATAATTTTTTTCCCCTGCCGTATTTTCTTACCACCCTTACAGTCTATCAGCTTTTTTTTTTTGCAATATATCTTACTATTTTTTCGGATCCTACGCATATTCACTAATTACGTTAATGTGTTAAGGATTAGAAAGGTTAAATATGGATAAAGTGTACCCACATTTGCGTGGACAAAGAATGAAAATCGTTTAGAAAAAACATTTATACATCCGACCAGGATTAAAACTCTGATCTACTTGTAAATCTAGTCTCATGCAAGAATTACACCTTACACTATGCAGCCCCTGAAGTATGTTACGAGCATTCTAATTACACTAATGGGTTGGAGATAACTGAGATATAAACGAGTTTAAATATTCCACGAATTCACGCAGAGGAAAGTAATTAATGAAAAAAACAGCCCTTTATATAAAATAACGAGATTCAAACCTTGACCTGGTTATCACTGGCAAACCAATATAGACGAGACTATCATTTAGTCCGCGTGATCACAGATTATTTTTCTCATAATCCGCTGCGTTCCGTTGAAAGAATAACCCTCTTTTTACCGGTTGCTTTAGATGAGATAAGCCCATAATGGTGAGCGCGTGTGTTAGATGTCAGGCTCGTATCATCGAATATAGTACGAATATAGGAGGGTAAGGGGCGTGGTGTATTGAGGATAGTTTATCCTAAATGGTTTCTCCCTCTACTTTCCCACAAATGCGGGTTCACTTTCTCTAAATCTGTGCTTTTATCATCCTTGACTAATGACTGTAATTATACTTGTTAATGTAAAATACGTTGCTTATTATCCATAAATATTAGTTGAAAAAATGAGTAACTAATTAAAGTCCAAGAAAAAAAAATGTACAATCAAAATAGAGATAGGCTTAGAATTTTGAAAGAGGAAATAAAATTGTCCAATAGTATTTCTTAGAGAGGTTTTTAAAATCTTATTTTTTAACATCAAAGCACTGTAATATATATATATTTTTTTCGTTGTGATACACTTAGGTATTATTTTCAAAAGTGAAGCATTATAGCATTCATCAATCATTTTTTTCCCCCCAGGCTTGAAATTCATTGTGTCTCAGACCAGCGATTAAGATTGATGATTCATTGTGTTGGTTTATTTGTCGGCGCAAAGGTAGGTATCATATGAAGGTAGCACATACATAAATAAACACTTTCCAACCAATTTGTGATAATATCATCAAAGCCATTGTTACCGTTAGATATAATATATTCAAATTAAGTAGTTTACTTTAATGCCTCTTACGTGAAACGGTATACTTACAAATTAATTCTGAGATTTTATAAGCCATTTTAATTTAGTAGAGACCCACTTCGGTGGGCTCATGGTCTAAGGCGTAACTCTCACAATAGAATGGAATACTGATGACAAGAAGATCGGGGTTATTATACGAGTTGGGGTTATTCCAACTGATGGTATTTTTTTTCCTCAAATGATTTACTACTCTACCTCCAAGCAAATACGTGTACACTTCCTCTAATTTCAACCTTTTTCGCCTCTAGCTCACCAGCGAAATTAATACATATGTGAATAAACCGAACCGATGATGAGGCGCAGTAGAAAAAAAAACACCTTTAAAACGAGCTTATTATAATTGGTACCCGCCTCGGTGGCGTAGTTGGCTAACGCGCTTGTCGTGTTGAGCTCGGCTGCTGAGGACGGGGAGATCGAGGTTCGAGTCTCGGTCGGGTGAACTGGGGGGTGGCTTTTCCTAAATGGTTTTCCACTCTCCCTCCACGCAAATGCAGGTTCATTTCCTCTAATTCAACCTTCCCAATGCTTAATCCATTAGCGTAATTAGTACTTAAAGCGTATAACCTGAACGGGTAGTAAGACGCTGTGCTAAATATTATTATTATAATTGGTTTTAATTAAGATTACGAGTAAAGTATAAACGAGATAACTATTTTTATCTATTATTTTAAATTAATTGAAAAATAGCACCTGGACACGGTAATCTAACCCCGAACCTTTGACTTATCAGGCCAATTCTCTGCCCCTCAGCTATCCAGGATTCGTCCAGTGCCGTAATTTGGACCCCTACATACGGCCAATGCCGTGATTACAACGATGGGGGTATTCACTCACCATGACACCCACCCGTGAGATTAAACGAGTCTGACCACCAATTAATTATTTTCCGTATAACTGTGTCATCTTTACAACTAATTTTGATTCGTAGCGTACGTAATTTTAAAAACAAAAACAGAAGACGAACTGGCAGAAGTAGACACGAATTCGATTTATTTGAGAGGGATCGATCCCCAACCACCATTTTCTAAGAAAAAGTCACCTAGCGATCCTGGTGGGGTCCTCGAGGACTAGCGAAATATTTGCACAGAAATTAATATAGTCTTCTTGTTGTGACAGCTCCATTTCTACTGATTAGCTTAGAGCAGCGGGTTGGAATCGAATACAATTTAGATTGGATTATAAACATTTATCTAACATATTTAACTAAGTTTAATTTTGATTTTGTTAATTTTTAGGGAAAAGCCAGTACCCTTAAATTTGTCTATAGCAACACCGAAATAACCAGCCCCGTGGTGTGGTGGTCAGTGCACCTGGTTACGAAACTAGGGGTACCGGGTTCTATTCCCGTCTGATATCTTGGGTATTTTTCCCGAAAGGTGAATTATACCACCGGTCATTAGGGCTTAGTTAATTAGCCTTAAGCTAGGTTTAAGAGTGTATACACCCACATCCTCTCACCGTCGTATTAACTCATCGGGACGTGGAAATATCCTCAACGGAAAGGGCGTACGATTAGTATATTTGGGCGTCCCTTGGTTAAGGATACATTAATACCGGCTAATCTTTCCACGAATCTGGGCTACGAGTGATGTAGCTCAGACGTGCCATATTATTATTTTTACTACCAACGTAATATCTCAGAAATACCCCAATGACGTCTGGAATCAAGATATATTTTATTTTCTTCTCTCTGGATCTTTGGTAAGAACATTTCAAGGCAATATATTTTTTTAATGAATACATAAAACTAAGTTGGAGAGTTTCTTATCCACGTTTTACGCTCGCATGCTAATCAGCTGTCTCAGCAGACCGGGCTATAAAGGGGGTGAGTTTAATGGTTGGGAAAGGGGGTAGGAGTGAAGTGGAACCGGCCTACATCCAAGAAAACGAGAAGCTGGTCTCCTTGGTTGGAATTTTCTCAAGCACTTTGGAATATTGGATCTCCCAGGGTTAGCGTGGTTTTACATTCATTGGAGGGTAAACTAATCTTAAGGGGCAGGTCATTTGTGGTAGGTTTATTAAGGAATGACGTTCTATGGATGATGCTTAACAATGGATCTAGATGAGTTCATGGGAAATAAAATTTTCACTTTTAGTAAAATAATTATCGAAAGTGACGATTTTCGTACTTACATGTTAAGTCTTTTTTATGGAGTTTACGGATTTAATTAAAAGTTTAAAATATTGTAGAACCTCTGATTTTTTTTGTCTGCTACGTTGATTGCTATGTATAGGCCTGAATGTTTTTAAATACCGGTATCAAAGATGCAATATAAATAAATGTCTACTGAAAAGGCATGTATATGTCTATATTACAAATTTTTGTAATATTTAATAAGTATAAATAATAATAATAATGAAAAAGACAAAAATCTATCAAATATTATAGACACGATAAGTGTTCTATATTTGTTTACAAATTAATCCCTATTTGATTAAAGTTAATTAAGTTTCAGCAATGTCTGAACTTAAGTTTGAATCTTTGTATTTTAAATAAACTCAGAAAAATAATTTAAAAATATTATATATATATATATATTATATATATACATGATTTAAAATATTATATATATATATATACATGATTTAAAATATTATATATATATATTGCATGTTACTGTACAACTTGTTGAGGTTATACGCATATATGATAATTAGTCTAATCGAGTAGGCATGAGAAAGGAAGCATTTTAGAGGTAATCTACCAGCATTTGCGTGGAAGAAGAGTGGTAAACAATTTAGGGGAAAAAACCCACCCCCAGTAGACACGACCGGGATTAAAACCCCGATATCCTTGTCATTAGAAGGCCATTCTAACACGAGAGTGACGCCTTAGATTGTTCAGCCACCGAAGCGGGTTTTATTATATATTAAAGTGTATTTATTTATAATCCATTCAATATTCTATAATGCCTAAAAACATATCGGTTGGTAAATGGTACATCTGTCAAGCTCATAATCCTGTTTGTAGCTGAGGGGATACTCAGGGCTCAAATTCGCTCTGGATATATTTTTACTAGATAGTTTCCCGCTCTTCCTACACGAAAATGCATTACAATTCCTCTGAATTCAACCGTACTCATCCCTAAAATAATATCGTGATTAGTTCCTGAACGTAAACACGGAACTGGTAAAGAGACGTGGCGATTCACCAATAGCAACTATAACATTATGTTACAATCTCACACAGAAAAAAAAAATTGTCCCCCTCACCATTAAGATTGATTTGAGGCTGGGGTCACTTTGGTGCCGCGATACTCACATCTACCTCTTAACGTTTGTTGACTCACACATGTGTAATATCAGATCTAACGGCCCTATTAAACATCATATGTCGTATCGTCTGACCTACATTACTCTACGAACGGAGTCCATTGTATGTATGTGCTTTATATTTTTTATATGAACTTCACTGGGGGTCCGGGGTTCAATCCTTGGTCCCGGCACAGATTTATCTGATTGCCAAACCCTTCATTCACCTCTGACAAGACGTGTGTTAATCACATCTTGTGAATGTGGGGAATGCCAGGCCTCCACCGTGGTTCGGATCCCACGTTAAACTGTAGGTCCTCCATTTCATCTCACAATCACCTTACCATTACAATTTAGCGTAAGTGCGTATAGCCCGAACGGGTAGTAAGACGCATTGCAAATAATAATAATAATAATAATAATAATAATAATATAAGAGCTTCACATTCCCAAATAAATTTTTTTACACACTTCTTAAGGCGTTCAATTAAGGTGGGAGTGTGGGGTACGTGAGAAAATGTCAGAGTTTTTGCAGTTTTTATAGAAAAAAGTTTTTCCAGTCAAGATTAATAAACTATTTCTACAGAAGAAT
This sequence comes from Timema californicum, assembly GCA_902141385.1. Classification (NCBI taxonomy): domain Eukaryota; kingdom Metazoa; phylum Arthropoda; class Insecta; order Phasmatodea; family Timematidae; genus Timema; species Timema californicum. The sequence goes on along the minus strand of CABFOW010007038.1, from coordinate 10,808 downwards.
CATAAAGGTTTGATTTAAAAAGTTTATCATCTAATGCCGCTGACAGGTATTCAACAACTGTTGGTATCACCACGCGATGAAAATTAAACTCTTTAAGTTTGTACTGGAGCAGTATTTGATATATTTTGGTCAAAAAAGCTATTTAACCCCGGGGTATGGTAGAAAATAAAGATTTGGGTCAAGATGAGTAAAACTCCACTTCGGTAGCCACGTGGTCATCATGGTGTAATTCTCACAATAAACTGGATTGTCGATAACAGGGAGATCGGTATTCGAAACCAGGGTCGGGTCTATTAAGGGTGGTTTTTCCTAAATGGTTTCCCACTATCCCTCTACGCAAATGCAGGTTCACTTACTCTAAATTAAAAACCTTCCTAATCCCTAACACATTAATGTAAATACTACATAGGCGTAATAACCCGAATGGGTAGTAAAACGTGGTGGAATAAAAAAAATTGAGTAAAACATATCGTATAGATTGATGAAAGGAATTTATGATTCCCTTTTGGTTATCACGCAAAATCAAAGATTCTTCTACCATTTTGTCGGCTGTGCCATCTTTATAGTCACTCTAATTTATATCTAAGTCAAACAAAAACACACCAAATCATAAACTACCTAAAGAAAACGAATCCAATTCTACCATAGATATGAATAAAAGAAACAACAGCTCTTAAAGCTGTATTTATAGTCAACCCTTATCGTGGTGTGAGGATAGCAAGCAAGTCATGTCGAATGGGGAGGGGGGGACTTTGGCTGACCTGCGAATATCGACCGTATTAATGGTTTGGGGCAATAATGTTACAAATACAATAAAAGTTAAATTTTATATTGGGTGACCTGGCGGTCTAGGGGTAAGGTGCCAGACTTCTGTGCTGGCGGCCGGGGTTCAATCCTCGGTCCTGGCACATATTTATCTGATTTCTAAACCCTTCCTTCACCTCTGACAAGACATATTGTGAATGTGAGGAATGCCAGAACTCCACCGTGGTTCGGATTCCACGTTAAACTCTAGGTCCTCCATTTCATCTCACAAACACCCTACCATTACGCATTAACGTAAGTGCGTATAACCCGAACGGGTAGTAAGACGCGGTGCTAATAATAATAATGATAATAATATATTTTATATTTAATTATATTCCTATAACTTCCTTACATAGATCAACAAGATAATGTGTGATGATTTAGTTAAGTTCAGAATTTGTGTAAATTGTGGCAAAAGTATGGCTATTCAAATTTAAGGAATTGACGTTTTAAATTCTTAAAAACCTTCATCAATGGCCAAATGGTCTAAACGTTACTGTCGTGTTAGACTGACTCGATGATGATGGGGAGCTGTGTGTTCAAATCCCAGTCGGGTCTATTGAGGGCGTTTTTTCCTAAATGGTCTTCCAGTCTCCGTACAAGCAAATGCGGGTATATTACTTATAAAAAGTTCCTTTCTCATACATATTACCTCATCAGAGTAATTATTACATATGCGTATAACCTGAATCGGTAGTAAGACGCGGGGATAAACAAATAATCCTTAAATATTTATATATTGTAATTAATAATTTTTTTAGCATAGCATTTTACCATCCATTCGCATTTTATGCTTATGTATTAATCACGCCGATGAGTTAGGTAAAAATAAGGTTAAATTTAGATGAGATGTACCCATATTTGCGTGGTGAGTGTGGGAAACCATTTTAGGGAATCCACCTTCAGTACACCCGACCAGGATCGAACCACGATATTTAAGTCATCGACAATCTGGTGTTTTGCGAGAGTAGCGCCTTAGACGGCGAAGCCACCGAAGCGGGTTATAACTACTATTATGTTACTATTGCTTGTATTAATAATCAGAGGTGTTGTTGTTGTTATTATTATTATTATTATTAATATCACCGCGTCTTACTACCCGTTCGGGTTATACGCACTTACGCTAATGTGTAATGGTAGGGTGATTGTGAGATGAAATGAAGGACCTACAGTTTAACGTGGAATCCGAACCACGATGAAGGCCTGGCATTCCTCACATTCACAAGATGTCTTGTCAAAGGTGAAGGAAGGGTTTGGTAATCAGATAAATCTTTGCCGGGACCGAGGATTGAACCCCTGGCCTCCAGCACAGAAGTCTGACACCTTACCCCTAGACCACCAGGTCACCTTTCCTTCTATTCACCAATAAAAATAGTACTAGCGCACAGTTTTAGGGCCCTGTATTGATACAGCTAATAAAAATAAATGTACGCTTTGTAATATAAAAATGAATAAATGTTACGATAAACGTCGGTTTTCTAGATTTCCCTTGGCCGTCGTAAATTATTTGAAAATAAAAAAAAGAAGAAGAAATCAAAGTGTATAGACACTGTAATAAAATGAAAATCTCTCTTTTTTTTTTTGACGAGTGATAGTAAAAAAGCTGACAACTTCATGTCACAATAAACTGTCAAAATGTCAAAAGAGAAGCGTCTGGGATTTTTTTTTTCATAACGTTACTATATTTTCTCTACGATGTAAAAAAAAAAGAAAAGAGAGAGAGAGAGACTTTTATGACATGAATGTCACAGTTGTTACACATTCTCTAGTTAAATCACTAAATCTACATCATCTCATTTTTTAACTATTTAAATCTTGTTTAATAATTTTTTTTACAATAATTTAAAAGCTTATCATGTCAATTTTAACAAACAAGAGTATTTTAAGTACTGACCTATGGCCAAGTGGTTTAAGGTCATTTGACAAACATTTTATGCCACATTTTTACCAATTGTATAATTATAAGCTATACATAATGATTCAGTTATGGTTTAATAGCTTTACTTGACAGCCATCACTGTTTCCAGTTTGTTGCCTGGGTCGTTTTTTTTATTCAAGCCATTTATTTTCAACTATCAGCTTGCCAGTCCTGTCGTAGCTTAATACGTATTTTAATATAACTTAAACCCAGGTCAGGCACAACATCCAGTCCCCGCCCGTCAATTTATCACTATAAAAGGGGAAACCCACATTTAACCAATTATACATTATTTGGCTATGTCGGGAATTGAACCCGGGACCTTTAACTCAGTAGGCAGACATGTTATGGACTGAGTTAAGGTGTCGGATAGTTCACGAGCTACAAGGTGCTTTTTGTGTACTATTGTTAAGGTAAAGTGTTTAATGTATGGGGCTGAAATTATGTAAAACAATCATTAATATGAGGTGTGCACATTTAAATATGTATAATATTAATAATATAAATATTTCAATAAAATAAAACTATTAATAATTTTAATATTAACAGTATTATTAATAGTAATACCATAATAATAATATAATAATAAAAATACATCAATAAAATAAAATTATTAATGATTTTAATATTAACAGTATTATTAATAGTAATACTATAATAATAATAATAATAATATAATAATAATAAAAATACTTCAATAAAATAAAATAATTAATAATTTTAATATTAACAGTATTATTAATAGTAAAACTATATATATAATTTCAATATTCTTCAAATTTATGTGTCCCCTACTTTTATAGAGTAAATAAAATGCACATTTTCAAGTTAAACTATTTAGTTTTCTTATAAGATCACCAATCATCACCGATAAAGGTTTCTTTGGTCACTAAAATTGTATTTGAATGTTTGTGAATTAAAAAAAACTCAAATATTGACTTCCAACGACGTCATAATATCCTCACGTGATCGAATGAAAATATCCGTGATATCGACCGGTCGATCGTTATCAACCAGCTGTTGCTGACCCCTGGTCCAAGGCCTCGTCTCGTGATGGACTAGACTGCCGGTGACGAGGAGATCGGGATTCGAATCTCGGTCGGGTGTAATGAGTTTTTTTTTTAACTAAATGGTTTTCAACTCCTTCTCCACGCAAGTGCGGATTCATTTATTTTAAATTCAACTTTCCTCATGCCTAGCTCATTAACTTAATTAGCACATATACTTATGGCCTTACAGGTAGTGAGACGTGGTGATAATATATATATAGTTAAGGGGGTTTAGGGTACATATTGGGGCGGGGGGAGAGGTAGCTCTCAGTTTGAGTTATAGGGATGGCCACGCAATGAATGGTAGTCCTCCTCAGGCAACTTAACCCTTAAACTACCCCCCAACCCGTACGAACCCTACACGTAATGGACATACATTGTTATCAAACTCTCGTAGATAGCTGTGGGGGTGGAGGGTGGACTACCCCCTCTTAATAACTCTCCTTCCCCAACAAGCACTCCCAGATTTAGCTTTATATCGGAACTTGCGCAATACAAATCAGTTCTCGTATACAATAAAATAAATTTTATTTTTCTATTTTTTTGTTTTCGGTGAGGTGACAGCTGACAGTTTTCAACGGAGCATATAAACAGCTCAAGTGCTTCAACTTTTAAAATATAGATCTGTGATTAAAAATACTGTGCTTACAAGCTAGTCTGTTTTGGGGATAGGGTGTGGTGAGGTGGACTGGATATAACTATCTCAAGATAGGGATAGGGTGTAATGAGGTGGACTGGATAGAACTAGCTCAAGATAGAGATAGGGTGTAATTAGGTTGACTGGATAGAACTAGCTCAAGATAGAGATAGGGTGTAATGAGGTGGACAGGATATTACCAGCTATTGTAGTGATGTGAACTGTATAATTAACTAGCTCAAGACGGAATATGTAGCTGGAATACTTTTTTAAGTTCGGTAATGAACTTTCAAATTCCTAATGGCGTATGGTAAGTAAGTAATATAAAGGGTGTTTATTGTCACTAATCATATTAATGATTTTTTTTAAAGAAAACTTACTTAAGGATAGTTTACTGAACACCTATTTTAGAAAATCTTCTTTTAAGCTATAATACACAATTTGATCAAATTTGTTCGATTATGTCGTATCATTTATTTAAGTAAAGTAACAAAGCTACAAATATTCCAAATGAGAACCATTAAAAATCCTCCATGCTTTATTCAAATGGTTAAATATAATTTTTGGACAAACTATAAATTTGTATAGTACGTATTGTAAATAGTCAAATTTCAAGAAATACCAAAACTTGATTAAAATCTTTGTTCATATTATATTTTCTACTAATACGACACTTTATCTCAGTCGATATTATGTCTGCATACTCAGCTAAGGGTGCCGGGTTCAATTTCTGGCATGGCCGGAAATTAATCATGGCTGAAATGTGGTTCTACCCTTTCATAGTGTTAAATTAACGGCATGGGACTGGATGTTAGGCCTATCCTAGTCTTAAAATGTATTATAATGCATATGAATCTACGACAGGCCTAGCAAGCCGGTAATATAAAAAAAAATGACACACACCACAGGCTAAAAACAGTATGGATGTAATATATTTTCTATTAGTTTTTGTTATAAGTTTTAGATGATTTAATAAAAAGTTTGATTTTGGTGATAACTAATTAATTTTGTTACAACCCAAATCTTTCTTGATATATGATCAAGCATATTGGAAATCCGGATATTGAAGACTCGATATGATATTTTGTGATGACCAGCCCCTTAGAGCCCTTTTATAAGCTCTGCCGTCCGAAAAACTTTCTGTCGCGTTTTGTGAAACATGCCGTCCAATCCTAGAGAACGCCAGCAGCAAAAGTCGCGCGAAATATTCTAAGTAATACCTGGCATCTTATGGGTCCATTTATGCATACGAGCCCTTCGTCTGCTCTTCGTTGTCTAGACATCAGAGCTGCCAACCCCAGGCTGGTAAATAATATTGGTCCAGTTGTCTGGAGGTTTACAAATAGGATTATTGTCTCATTTGAATAATTTATATATTTTTTAACTTTTATAGAAAAACGGTTGATTTGGATAATGCACGTTTTAAAGATGGGGTTAAGTGTTAAGAAAAATAAAGAAATTCGAGATTTATAATCGGATGAGTATAAAACCAGAACTATAAATAAATGTCAATGGATAGAAAGAAGTGTGATAAGTGTTTTACCATTCAAAAATAGTTTTTTAAAACTTGTCTTTGCTGTTTCTTAATTATTTTTTTTTAGGTTACGAAATGCTCAATCTTCAAATCTTGCTAAGTTGATGGGATGAGACATCCAATTTTATTTCCCTTTTTTTCAATTAAAGGTGACAATACGCCAAATAGATGACGCGCGGATACATCTACAGTCCCCAAACCAAAGGAAATGGCAGCACTGTTACGATTCATTCTCCCCCACCACTATTTTTTTTCGATGGTTGGCAAATAGGGCGTACATAAAAGCAGCCCCAGAATAACATTCCTTAAATATCTACTTCATGCACACATCCGGTAACGCTACACTTTTTTAAAAATCTATATTCACCTGCGATTCCATTAAGGGTGTCCTTAAATCCTACCAATTTATTGTTCTTATTTCCAGATCAAATGTATCCTCCATAATAAACGTGAAAGTTATCTTTTATTTGGTCGGATAAGTTTAATTGTTTTTCCTTGAAAATAATTTCAATACCCATGAAAGTACTTTTTATATATCCTAAATGTTCTATTAGAAACTATTACTGTGACGTTATGACACATTTAAAATGGGACTTAAACTTTATCCCAATTTATTATTAAACTAAGTTTATATATACTATATCTTAAAATCAATTTTTTTTTCCTCTTCAAGAATAAAAGTTGTTTCTAAAGATGGTTTTGTTCTAAATAGTATTGTTCTTTTGTTCTCCGCCACAAAACTCGTATGATCCTTTTGTAACCAATGACATGGAGCTGTCGGCCATAAAAATAAAAAAGTCTTCATTCTTGGCTCGCGAATAGAGAAACTCATAACATGGAATGGAAGATCTGAATTCTCACGAGGAAACTATGTCAGAATGAGAGGGTGAGGATTTTATTATTGATCCCAAGTTTTTATAGAAGAAAGATATAAAAATACAGACACGGTTTGGTTTTCTTTAAGGGAACTTGGAAACCTATAGTTAGAGCCCATCGAACGTGAGCGGGATGGTAAACTGACAGTCGAAAATCACTAATGTGGAAGGTGACCTTGTGGTCCAGGGGTAAGGCGTCAAGACTTCTTTGCCGGGGGGTCCGGGGTTCAATCATCGGTCCCGGCACAGATTTATCTGATTGCCAAAACCCTTCCTTCACCTCTGACAAGACGTGTATTAATCACAACTTGTGAATGTGAGGAATGCCAGGCCTCCCACCGTGGTTCGGATCTCACGTTAAACTGTAGGTCCTCCATTTCATCTCACAAACACCCTAGCGTAAGTGCGTGCGACTCGAACGGGTAGTAAGACGCGGTGCTAATAATAAACTAATGTAGAAATAATAATTATTTTCTTAGGGTTGTTATACTCTCAATCAAAAATGTAATAAAACGCTTATTTATACAATTTTATTCCAATCGGTAAAATAGTTTCAGCTCTTGCTCTAGGTACAGACAGACAGACAGACAGACTTGCCCAATGTACAGAGAGACATACGGCATTGCGAAAACCACTCTTTTTTACTTTAGAGGGTCATCAAACGTCGACCTTGATCAAAATTTCGAGTCAATTTTTTTTTTTTTACGATAACAATACTTTCTCTCCGAGGTGTTGAGAGAAAGTAAAATATTTTCTCGTAACTAAAGAAACAATTTGAAATATAAATTTTGTTTAATATTAGGTAATACCAAAGACCTGCCATAAATAAAATAATTTCGTGGTTAAAACTACTATATTGAATCAAAATACAACAAACATAATTTAATATTAATGTTTGGTTGAGAAATATAATTTATACAAAGGAATCAAACCTAGGTTTATGGGCTTTACGTACCGATACAATCCACACTGGGATAACAAGGTTCTCTGACAAAAATAATTATCTCTCTATACAAGATAATAACCTGACTCCAAGATTACTTGCTGATAAACGATTTTAGTTACCGGCTACAATTCTCGTGTTCAGATATTTTTAACTAATTAATTTATGTGATTTATATTAATAACATTTTTTTTTTCTTTCAAAACCTCTATCCTGTTTGCCTCCTCCCCCCCTTCCACTGCCTCCTTCTGGAACCACATAATGTGTAAGCGTTTCATTAAAAGCGGGACAATTGCAGTGAACGTATATATATATATATATATTTAAATGAAAACTTACTTTCAATGATATTAAATGGGTTCGCGAGGTCGGGTCATTTGGTTATAAAACTAAATTAAATATCTCAATTCAATTCTTGATTTTTTTTTCCTTTTAATTAGTTATTTATTTAACTTCTTACCAGCTATATACAAACTTTTTTTTTTAACAAAACTTACATAAATGAAATAATATAAATATTGTCCAACCCATAAGGGTTCTTAAATATACCAAATCCGTCGAATAAAAAAATGAAAAAGTTACTTGGTATAAAGTTGTTTATTGATTAAGTGTGGGTTAATTATACTACCCAGATTTAGGAGGACTTAGGTTGGAGACAGACGGACGTTTTGGTCGCTGTGGCACAAACGCTGCGACCAGTGTCACTCTAGTGTATTGCATTGTTTGATATGAGAAGAATTGTTACGCCCAAGAAAGGCCACATCGACGTTTTCAAATCGGTAGTGTCGCTAGTCTGACCCCTCTAAAATGAAACAATACAATACACTAGGGCGACCTGGTCGCGGCGTTTGTGTCGCAGCGACCAAAACGTCAGTCTGTCACCGGCCTTAGCCCAGTGTTAGCATGCTAGACTATTACTCTGGGGGTTGAGATTCAAATGTTTCGGGTTACTTTTGGGGTTGGGCCTTACATCGTATTTCCCGTAGAACCTTCATCTAACTAGCAATCTTACATCCGTTATTAAGTGCCTGAATGTATTGTAAATAAACCGTCTTAAACTTCACTGACTAAAACCAAACAATCCGGGGCTTTATTCCCCAAAGCAAACGCCAGTTTTAAAATTAATCAATTTTTAATGGCCCATTTTATTTTTACAAGGAAAGCCTTACCTAACACCTAGAAAAGATAAATACTCATTTTTTTTACGTGTCCGACAGCTTAGCTCAGTTGATAGCATATCTGCCTACTGCGATAAGGGTCGCGGGTTTGATTCCCGACACGATCGAAATTTATTACTGGTGAAATAGGGGTTTACCCTTTCTCATTGATAAATTAACGGCAGGGGATTGAATATTGTGCTTGCCCTTAGTCTTAAGTTAGATTATAAGGCATATGGAGCTACGACAGGCCTAGCAAGCCGGTAATGGAAACTATATGACTTGAATAAAAAACTGAGCCAACAAACTGGAAATAGGAATGAATGTAAAGTAAAATATATATTTACGTATCCATACATCAAGTTGTGTAATCTGCAGTTGTCTCTTTTGATAGATGATATTAAAACCTATAAATTAAAACTAATAATATGGTATGAGGGTATCAATTTTGATCGCAAAAAAAAATTGGTTTTTCTTTAAAGTTTCTTGTAAACACAAAACACAAAATGTAAATTTATATAACTTGTGAAATTACATAAAAAATAAGACAGAACACAAACCTAGCTCCTAGTATCGTACAACTTTGCTAAAAGGACGACACCAAATAAAACCAGAAATGTCTCAAATCTATTAGGAATCGTTTACCTCGGTATCTTGGGCTGAAGTTTTCACATATGGACCAGGTATTCGAGGGTTGAAACCCGGCCGGCGTAGACAAATTTTTTCTTGAGAAATAAAAATCCGTTAACACAACTTCCGCCGGAAGGGAAGTAAAACCGCCAGTCTTACGCCGATTGTGGCATGTAATAGAAACCTGAAAGGTACCATTCTCAGAAAAAAAAATTGTTGGCCCTTTCGCTCTCGCTCATAGACCATTATTGTATGCTGTATGTTCGGAAAGTACACGTTGCATATATTAATTAATTAAAATAACCATTAGGAATCAACTGGGGTCAAACTGAGATCTTTCTAAACGTGCTTCTGAACACCACAGCCACTCAACCACAAAGAAGCCATGCAAAAAAAAAAATACTGTCCCATGAGCGATATACATCAAATGTCAAGTTGACGGATAATGACATGAAATGTAGTTCCCGTTAAACCCCCTTCCCTAAGGGTGTTTTTTTTTTTCTAAACAGAGGAGGGATTAGAGTGGTTTTTTTTTTAGGATAGTCGACGACCTCGGACACTCGTCATTGTCATCCGGATCGGAAACCGGACGGTAAAGAGAGAGAGAGAGAGAGAGTTTGGTACAGCCGAGGTTTATTAGGCAATTCGTATGCGGTCCGCCAGAGCTATTGCGGCAGACCCTGGAGAGAGAAGGGGAGTTCAAGGGAGGGGGGTAAGGGAGGTGAGGGTCAAACAAAAGCATAACCATCCCAGACTGAAGGTAGTTCAACTGGTAACATTGTTGGATTAATAATAATAAAAAAAAAGAAGACAGAACTTGCCAAGGTCAAAGCCTGAAAAGATTCTGAAGTTATATAATATTTTACAAATCAAGATCAAGTGGTAGTGTTTATTTATTTTTTAAAGGGTTCTTTCGACATGCAATAATCATGTATAATCCTAGTTTACTAAGAAGACAATTAAGAAAATACAATTATCTTTTCTTTTCGGTCAGAGAATTTTACTATATTATTAGTAGTATTGAATAGGTATATATTAGAGCTATCAAAGTGACAGCTGTAGATCACATAGCTTGGAGTATGAATAAATGAAAATAAATTTGGTTATTTTCTAGCTGTCATAAAAGGCTCTTACTATGAAAAATGGTCTCTATATAGTGTTTATAGAGTGGATGTCTATTATCTTAGAAAGGTTAATATTAAAATAATAAATTAGTTATACAAATATATTATTATTATTATTATTATTATTATTATTA
>CABFOW010007037.1:0-27020 GCA_902141385.1 Timema californicum | reverse complement strand
TTAGGGCGTGTTTACCAGTGACGCATTGGTAATTTGGGGTATCGGGGGAATGTACCCAGTGGTAACAGGAGAAAGGGGTACACCGGTAGCTCAATCTCAGCCCAACATTAAATCTACCAGCGAGTTTTCTTTTTAATTAAGAATGTGGTTTTAAGTAATAAGGGCAGGGATCAATTGGTATGGATTTTAGACCATATTTTAGTATTTAAAGAATATAATAACTCAAGAAATAAGATACACAAATGAAACAAAGGTCAAACATTTCAAGTTTTTATCATTGAATTTCAGTAGAATATATCTTATTTTAAACCTGATATGACAGGAATATAGATTGAAGGTGCAGTCAGAACACACTTTTATAACATAACTTGACCACACAATGTCAACTTGTACTAACCGGACTACTAGAGTGCCCCGTGGCTTCTTTGGTGCTGACTGACAGCTCACAGCTGACTTCTGACAGTCAACATTTAGATATATGCCTACATTTTGACTGTAAGAAGTGACGGCTGCTAAACACATGTTTTTGCAAATCATATGGTTCGGCGTAGGGATACATAATTTTGGTCTGGTAACTTTTTAAAGCCGTCAACTGTCAGCTGTGAGCTGTCAGTCAGCACCAAAGAAGTCATAGGGCTTCTGTAACTACCCACACATACAGTTTAAATATCAGTTACAACACACTCCCATTTCTACCAACATATCCCTCGCCCTACGCCCGGGTGATTCCATGTCAAATCAACACACACTATGAAATTTAGGGTGCTTAGTGCTCCTATGGTGTAGTTCGAAAATACTAATTTCTTAAGTCCTGTATTCATTATGTGAAATGCTAGAGCTATGTAAAGTTGTTTTTTTTTTGCCCAAAAATTGCTACTAGATTGTTTTTTTTTTCTTTAATTGGGCTCTTAGTTGAGATATAGAGATGGAAGTGGTCTCATTTTAATGCTATATAAAGGCGTTTTAAAATGATATGCAATACATAAGAGAAACAGAACTCACTAAATACTGACAGACTTAATGCAAATCAAATATATGGAAACCTTTTCAGCATTTTGAGCCAATCCTTAGATTTGGCCAAGAGAGGGCTAGATGATAGGGATCAAAGTAACCTTCGGTAAACAGTCGTGGGTTAGTGGGGAACTCCTAGGGCTAATTCATCAACGGGATAGGCCATCTAAACTTGCCAAACTACACCCTCTTAATGTGAATATAGCTAATGATTATGTTCTATGGATAAATAGCGTAACCTTCCCGAGAAGAAAGCTACTCAGGGAACACTATGCTAAGCAATTTAATGACGACTACTGGTGACCAAGAAAATGTGGAGAATTGTTAACAGTGCTCTGAATAAAACTAACTCTTAAGTATAATTTTAATACAATAACTTAAATAATGCATGATAACAAAAAATTTATCAACAGCAAACAAATATGCAACATTTTCAATAATTACTTTAAGTATGAGGATACTACTGATAAAGACGTTGGAATTAATTAATTAATACTTAGCACCGCGTCTTACTACCCGTTCGGGTTATACGCTTTTAAGTACTAATTACACTAATAGTATTAGGAATTGAGAAGGTTGAATTAGAGGAAGTGAGCCCGCATTTGCGTGGAGGGAGAGTGGAAAACCATTTAGGAACCACCACCAACACCCCGCCTTCCCCCAGTTCACCCGACCGAGATTCGAACCTCGATCTCCCCGTCCTCAGCAGTCGAGCTCAACACAAGCGAATTAGCCAACTACGCCACCGAGGCGGGTTAAAGCCGTTGGAAAAACTTATACTTTTGAGGGAAAAAATGCTCAATCCATGTCTTTAATATACACAGATGAAAGTGAGGTGAAAAAAATTATCTCTGAACTTAAAAACTCAGAGCCACCCATATTATCATTGTTCTAATAATTTGCTAAAAAAAAAGTAGGAACCCTATAACAAAATGGATTACTCCGCTGATAAATAGGTCCTTTGAAGAGGTAACAGTTCCGGATACTCTAAAAATTGCTAAAGTCATTTCGATTTTTAAGGGTGGTGGTACTAGGGCGGATATCTCTAACTATAGGCCAATATCTATTTTATCTGCCGTTTCCAAAATTCTGGAGAAAGTTGTGAAAAAAAGGCTTGTAAGCTACTTGGAACACATCAACTTTTTCTCTCCAGGGCAGTATGGCTTTAGGGATAAATCTAACACACTAATTGCATGTATGGACCTAGTTGACCAAATTCAAACTGCTCTAGTCAATAACCTGAGACCCACCTCGATGGCTTGTCGTGATGAGCTTGACTGTTGAGGACGGGGAGATCGAGGTTCGAATCTCGGTCGGGTGAACGGAGGGAAGGCGGGGTGTTGGTGGTGGTTCCTAAATGGTTTTCCACTCTCCCTCCACGCAAATGCGGGCTCACTTCCTCTAATTCAACCTNGGGGGGGGTTGTTCCTAAATGGTTTTCCACTCTCCCTCCACGCAAATGCGGGTTCACTTCCTCTAATTCAACCTTCTTAATTCCTAATCCATTAGAGTAATTAGTACTTAAAGCGTACAACCCGAACGGGTAGTAAGACGGGGTGCTAAATATTATTATTATTAATAATAATAATAATAATAACCTGAGGTCAGCTGGACTATTCATAGACTTGAAAAAAAGCGTTTGACTGTGTAGATCATGCAATCCTAATCTACAAACTAACTAAAATTGGTATACATGGAGTAGTACAGGAATGGTTTAAGAGTTATTTATCCAATAGGTCTCAGTTTGTCTCAATAAATAACCCTATAAGTACGGAGGAACATATCAAGTGTGGAGTTCATCAAGGATCAGTTCTGGGTCCTATATTATTCTTAATTTACGTACTAAATGATATAGCTAAGGTAAACTTCGAAGGCCACCTTCAATTATATGCTGACGACATGTTTTGTGTATGTTGAAAAATCGCTGCTGATTATTTTAAAAAAATATGGAATCTGACCTGGTACTACTTGATGACTGGCTTAAATTGAATAGACTAACGCTTAACCTAAATGAAAGCAATTTTTCTATATTTAATAGGCCTAATAGTAATCACGACACAGGTGTTAAAATTGGCTTCCAAGATAAAGAATTAAAATAAGTAAAGGAGGTAAAATAGCTAGTTTGTTGATTAGACTGCACACTTAGCTGGAAACCAAATATACAGACCATAGTAAATAAAATAGCTCCTATGGTAGGGATACTTAAAAGGCTGTCCTTTAAATTTCCACCTAATGTATTATTATTAGCACCGCGTCTTACTACCCGTTCGGGTTATACGCACTTACGCTAATGTGTAATGGTAGGGTGATTGTGAGATGAAATGTAGGACCTACAGTTTAACGTGGAATCCAAACCACGGTGGAGGCCTGGCATTCCCCACATTCACAAGATGTCTTGTCAGAGGTGAAGGAAGGGTTTGGTAATCAGATAAATCATTGCCAGGACCGGGGATCGAACCCCGGCCGCCAGCATAGAAGTCTGACACCTTACCCCTAGACCGCCAGGTCACCTTTCATTATAAGTAACAAGTTTATTCACGAAGAGTGCAGCAGTATTAAGCATGCCTATTGTTGAGTCAAAAGGAATAAGAAAAGGCTCAGGTGCCTTCCCCCGGCTTATACAAATCCAAGAGAATTTCAACAGAGGGTTTGAATGTTTCAAAGACATGGAACATATTTTAAATATAGTAAAGTCTCCATTTCTTTATAACGCTGACAACGCACATGAATCAAGTACCATTTCTTTAAAAGACTAGGTTAAGTGACATTCACTTGTACTCACTTTTAAAGTAAAATGTTCAAAGGACATTATTCCAAATATCAATGAGGTGGTTACAGAAAAGCAGTCACAAATTTCTGGTCAGAAAAAGGAATGTAATGTGTGTTCGATCAGTCTATTTTAGTGCAACAACATTATTAATCCTGGAATGTAATAAGAAATATGTTGTTGAGGCATGAAAGGTTAGGTTTTGTTCATTTAGGATACCCAAATCTACAATCATAAAACTGTTAACTGCTATACATATTATATGTAATACTTATGGCGGCATTTTGCGACATTCTTTGGAATATTTACATTTTACATTGGTATTAATGTTTATCTGTGAATTAAGCGAGTTTTCTTCATTATTTTTAACCAGTCTACATGTAGATATTTTAAGATATTAATTTTTTATCATTAAAAGTATTTTTATTGGGTTGAACTGAAGTGGTAGCAACATGGAATAAACACGACCAAGGTCATTGAGTCAAATCACAAATTATTATTTAGAATCAAAGCAAAATATTTTGAGTCTTTCCCTTTTCTGTGTCAAATGTAGGCTAATTTATAATTTTATCTAGTTGTGTTATTTTTGTGAGAATATTTTTTCCTAATGAAATTGTTTGCTTACTAAAAAGGCCCCGACACAGATTCTGTATCCGTAGGTCTGTAGTCCGTGAACCTCAAGAAATTCTTTTTGTGACTCCACAGTTCATATCCGTAATCATGTGACTGTTCCGACCAATGAGATAGAGACTTTGTCCAATCAAAAACTTCAAAAGAAAATTGTATACACCAAGGAGCGAGCGCCAAGCAGTCAGCTGATCAATATAAGAAACTAAAAAAATGACTTTGTAGATAAAACTTCTTAAATCATAGTAATATTGCAATAAATATATTTGTAACACAATTTTAACTATAAAACAAAGTTAGCCTCAAATGTAAAACCCATCTAAGTACCAGTATTTTCAATGTAAGCAAAGCAAGCAAATTTAATATTATTTTCGTGCTTCCTTTATCTATAGGATTTGATCTTTAACATGCCCAATCACAAAATAAAATTCTAATTGTAAACAAGTTATTTTGGTGTTTAAGATAGATGTGAACGCGCATGAACGTATTTACTCAGCTTTGATTGGTAGTCCGTAAGAAATAATCCTAAGGGTCAATGTTTTAATGTCAGGCTAATGTACAAGTTATTATTATTATTATTATTATTAGCACCGCGTCTTACTACCCGTTCGGGTTGTACGCACTTACGCTAATGTGTAATGGTAGGGTGATTGTGAGATGAAATGAAGGACCTACAGTTTAATGTGGAATCCGAACCACGGTGGAGGCCTGGCATTCCACACATTCACAAGATGTCTTGTCAGAGGTGAAGGAAGGGTTTGGTAATCAGATAAATCTGTGCCGGGACCGAGGATTGAGCCCCGGCCGCCAGCACAGAAGTCTGACACTTTACCCCTAGACCGCCAGGTCACCCTTAACTAAGTTGAGGTTTAATATAACCTAGAGTTAAAACTTCAAGTTAACATAGTTTACTGTTTGAATGACTTTTTATGTGGAGGTTAGTTGACTTGGAGTTCTTAAGAATAAACTAGAGTGTTTAAAAAATGGGTGAGGAGAGTGCGCAAGAACTAGTACATGTAAGACTTTTTTATACAAGCTAGTAGATAAAAAATGATTTAACGTCATCCTTCTACTCACAAGGCTTTGGAAAGTCGATTTGAGCTAAAACCAAAATTAATATAAATATTTGTTATGATAAATAATTAAATCAAAACTCACCAAGTCACAGAGTATTACCATGTTGCTGAGCAGGATCCTAATATTTCATGAAAAATGTGTTAATAATGCTTGAAATATTAGGTTTTGATAGTTTGGAATAGTTTATGATAATAAAAAAATTACTAATTGCATATTATGATACTTTAATAAACCGATAACCAAATAACTTAAACCTAGATGACTTTTATTAAAATTTCGAACATCAGTTTAATATTTATGTTTCTATGTGATTTTGGTGAGTTGTTAAAATGTTGCAAATATAAAAAGGTTATCATATAATTATAATATGAGTAAGGTATCATTTGATTCTCAGTATCCTTGTGAGGGAAATGATTTTATAAAATAATTTATTACTTGCTATTTTGTATAAATAAAAGGTCGTATATACCGCTACTAGTGTAGGCTATGTAATACCTCAACCTTGACCTTTATGAAGTGTTAGAAAAAACAAAAAAATTCAATTAAAATTTGTGTTTCTACTGAATCATTATTTTATTTGTTAGTGTTGATTTATTTAAGCCATTAGGTCTACTTTATTTATTTTAAACAAGTACCACACTTCCATAGTTGGGTGTGAACATTTTTTCCTCGATAACTAAGTTCAGGTTTAAAGTGAAACTTTAACTATGACACCACAGTATATCTATTTAATACAACTAGGCCTAAAATTTTATGAAAAACATTGACAATATTCTCGAAAAACTATTACGCTAAGTAGAGTAAAACTAGTACAGAAAAAAATGGAAATATGTTACACTAAAGCATAGACGTTGGAATTTAGTTGCAAGAAGGTCCTACATAGCAACAAAGGTTTTAGTTTTTAAACGTTAGGCTACCACGGCTGTGTATGAACAACTTTTTCTCAATAGGTTCATCTTTAAAGTAAAACTTTAAATAATTGTATAGTAAGAGACTTGATACAAAATATGCCTAGACCTTTATGAAGTGCTCAAAAAAGGAATTATAAGTTGTTTTTACACATAACTATGAAATATTTAAATTAATAAGGCATTGTAAAGGCCCACTTTTTAATTGATGACAGGCTGCCAAATTATAGATTAGGCCTATTTACATTCCTTCGGCCAAACTATTCAGTAATCAAAGAATCTTGCAATGATATTTGGTTTAATACTAACGATTACCATAAATTTATATATTTTTCATTTATTCGTTTTATAACTCTAATAGCTAGGCTTGCATTTGTTATCTTTCAAAACTATCTCCAATAAATTCTAACAAATCAGTGGCAATAATTTTCATAAGTCTAAAACTTTTTTTAATGTAGCTCAACAAATTCTTCAAAATAATTAAAAGTTCATGTTCAAAATGTAGATTTTTTACGCAGGTTAAAAAACACTATTATATTATAAATATCTTAATCTGAATCAAATAGCATAATTAAACTTCATATTATCGAAATCAAACATCACATATTGGAATGTTTTGAACCTTAGTTTAAGTAAAAAAAAACCTACCTGTTATTAATGCCTCAAATTAGATTCTGTTCGACTGTGTTTAGTTTTCTGAAACATTTAACTATTTTAAAGAAAAACCAAATCACCTTAAAAAACCGTTAGGCAGTATAGCCATCAGAAGATGTCAAAAGTCTAGCGTAGAATATAATCAGCACGCATGTAAATAATAAACTGAAAGATAGATATTTAAATAACTATTTATAATACTATATAAAATTTTATCTAACGTAATTCTAATAAAATTGATACCATATGGGGAAGTAATAAGTGGGGATCGTTAGTGTGTATTCTTAAAAAATAGATCAACAACTGATCAGGTGATTACCATTCAGCAAATAATTGAAAAAAGTGGGAATACAACCTGATGGTTCCTTGATTATACATAGGAATAAAAGAAAACTATGATTCCGGTAAAATTAACAAATTATTTAAAATTTAAAAAATGTAAGTGTACAATCTAAAGAATGAAATACAAGTGTTCTACCTAAACCTTAAATTTATGATTTGAGCTTTACCTTATTGAACCATATTTTTACCCTAACGCCTAACTTTGATGGTTCAAATACAAAAAATATATATAATAACAATACACAAATTGAAAGAGTGTGCTAGGTAAGTTAAAAATTGCCAAAAAAGGGGAAAACATCAGCAATGCCCACGCAATATAGAACAGCTGCGGGCAGATCCCCACGGCCTACCCCAACAACAAATACCATTTAACCAGAACGTAACCATGCCTCAGAAAAGATCATCTTAAGCCCGTATCACACGACACTACAGTAGCCCCATGGCTTCTTTGGTGCTGACTGACAGCTCACGGCTGACTTCTGACAGTCAACATTTAGGTATATACCTAAATTTTGACCGTCAGAAGTGACATCTGCTAAACACATGTTTTTGCAGATTATATGGTTCGGCGTAGGGATACATAAATTGGCCTGGTAACTTTTCAAAGCTGTCAGTCAGCACCAAAGAAGCCATGGGGCTACTGTAGCTAGTACTTGAAATCCAGTGTGCTAGCTAGCACTAGCTAGCACGTCATCATCTAGCGTCGTGTGAATCAGAAAAAGTATACTGGTTCTGCTACTTGGTACTGGCTACCATACTAGTTGTGAGGATAGATCATGCGCAATTTTCGCACTAGTTCCGACACTAGTTTGTGTAATTCGACCAATCAATGCCCGCTCAGACTATGTTGTTTAGTAAATAATAGAAATGGCGCCGACATGGTCTTCGGATGTGATTTTGTTGTTGGCGGAAAATTATTCTAAACATCCTTGTTTATATAATACCAAATTGCCACAATATGACAATATATTTAATATATATAAATTCTATTTAAAACATGTCATCTAAAAATGACAAACTGTGTTCCAGACCCAATTTTAATCTAAATAAACTTGATAGCATGCCAACCTTGGATTTTTTTTTTTAGAATATAAAGTGTGTGTAGGCTTAAAAAAGAACATTTGTGAATCAAGGATACTGTACTTGGACACCCATGGGCTTAGGGGCTTCTGACCACATCGTAAATAAATGAATACAAATTTAGGGAGATACTAAACGTTTGTGTCACCCCGAATGTATACTACCTAACCTCCGAATGTATCATATTTAGCATCCTGCGACCATTATTTCGTCTTTCCCAACAAGTCCCGTGTCCATATTCTTTTTCTTAGGCTCCCTCTCATATTTTTCAATATCTTTATTAGCAATTAATGCAGCTGTTGCACCCGAAATTAATCTCTGAAGTTCCATAAATATTTGCACTAGAACCTAGTACCAAACTAGCA
Source organism: Timema californicum (assembly GCA_902141385.1). Taxonomy (NCBI): domain Eukaryota; kingdom Metazoa; phylum Arthropoda; class Insecta; order Phasmatodea; family Timematidae; genus Timema; species Timema californicum. The sequence continues at coordinate 18,189 of CABFOW010007037.1, read as the reverse complement.
GCGTGTGAATACTCTAGTCCTGTTTCTATTATACTAGCTAGTATACAGATATCTAGTCGCTAGCTAGCACACTTGATTTCTAGTACGAGCTAGTGTCATGTGATACGGGCTTAAACAGACTATGATTATCATGTGATGCCTAAGGATGAACGTAAAAAGGGAGTAAGAACCAAATTCATCGTACTATGTTGTTTATTAAATACCAATAGAGAATAATAAAACACTTTTTTTTGTTTATTTTAGTTAAATAGCCATTGCCATTAGATATTTCAACTTTAGTCAAAGTCCTAAGTTATATTTCGATTAATCTTTGACACATATAGTAAGAGTAAACGTCTAAAGTTAAAGTTAGTTATTCTTTGAAATAAATACAAGTGCAAAAGAAATACTACCATTGGATATTTCAACTTAGTTAAAGTCCTAAACTAAGTCCATTTATCTTTGACACATATACCAGTGGAAAAGTTCATAATGAAAGTTCCAAGTTTTAAGTCAATGCATATAAGAAATGGTTCCTAACTGCCGAAAGAGAATTTTGAAAACATAGATGACTATGCCAAAAATAAATTTTAGCTTGCATTGTTATTATCCTCGCCTTCGTTTGCTCTAGCTATAACCAGAGCCAGTCCCAGAGTAGTTGATCATTCACACGGGCACTCTTTTATACACTGAAGCACAGGTCACAGAAAGTGGAAAGAAGTGGGGGAAACGAAAGAACCAGAACATGGCGGGGAACGACCCACAAGCTTCTAGATGGCCGAGGAAACAAAGCTTGGGCACTAGCGATGTTCTTTCCAATCGTTGACCAGGGGTGGGGGACGGCTGTTGTTGTTGAGTGTTTGAATGGGCGCGTCTCTCAGTACAGTTTCGACGGTTGTCAGGTTCGTGCGGTTTGTTTCGGTGGGCCGGCCGGGCGTGTTGTAGAGCCAGCTGATGGTGGAGTTGGTGCAATTGGGTAAGTAGGGTGTATTTCTTGTTCTTTGTAGTGTTTAGCTAGTGGCTAATGCTACATTATGATCCAGGAATACTTATATCTTTACCACCAGATATGTTAAAATACACCTCTATTTAATATTAAAAGGATGACCAAGAGACTGATGAACACTTTTAGGTTGATTCTTATAGCACAAAACCGATCTTTTAATCACAGAGGGAATTAGATTATTAAGTAATTTTGTTACTTAAATATTCCAAAGGATTCTGAAGAAGTGTTAGGCTTAATGAAAAGTTTTCATTGGCTTCCGACACCTCTTTCTCATGGTATATAAGAATATAAAAATATATATTTTATAACATATTTTTCGCAATATGTTGACTTAATGCACTGTGGTGATGTTATTAGACTGATGCAACAGTACATTACATACAATGCGGACGAGTGGAGACTCTTTATCGCATATCAAAAATAAGTATCAAAGCAATAGTAAGTAATAAGTATGTTTCAGTCAAAGTTGGTCGTACAGTGTTCCTTAAATAAAGTAATGAAAATTTAGTCTTCAGTGGCGGCGTGTAATATTTATTTTTGGTGGTGCCTGGTCAAAGCTTACCGATAATGATTTTTTCTCTCCCGGTGTCAACATATTAAATTAAATTTATTTAAGATTTTTAATTGTTAAAATCACTAGAATTACAAAACCACCAAACAAATCAACAAACATAAATAATAAAATATTAAAGGTTTTGAATTAAACGTATCTAATTATTTGTACACAAGTTGTTTACGTCTGTTCGTCTGATTGACATTTCTTTCTGGTTTCGAACCATGTATTGCTAACTCGTATATCAACTCATCCTTAAACAAGGCACTAGGGTCAGGATGTTCCTTTTTACAACTTTACGAATAGGTAGGATTAAGCACCACAAAACCAACCAATACATGATATCCCAAAAATACTAAAACAGCCGATAAATTTGGCTCCACCTTTATCATTAACCCTAATCTGGGTAAAATAAAGTACTTTAATTATGGAAATTATATCGCGTTTTTCAACAGGAGTGTACCGGTCTCTAAAATGGCTCCACGTCCATCCTCACATTGAACAAGAACAAATGGTTCAACTTGGGTAACTTGTGTATTTCCCTTATTCAAAACCTTGTCATTGCTTTAAAGGGGTGTGTTAATTAATGTAAGATTGGTACATTTTATTAACTAAAATATTTGTAAACAATACTAGCTTCACACAATTATTAGCCTACATCAACTTAATTAAATTAACAAGTAAATATTTTTAAATTTTGTAATGATAGTTAATATTTTACCAACACGTTTTTTTATCTAATTATTCATATATTGATTTATTTCATATATTTAATAAAATTAGCCAACGTTGTCAAAATACGAGTTGGCCTTGTATGTGCAAAAGAGAGTAAAATATACTCTTGGAAATAGTATTATGGCATCAATTAACGGTGTCCATATCTTGTACATATTTAAAACACAAAGCCAAATCGTTCATGCTTATTTTTTCATTCTTGTAATTAATAGTACAGATCATATATGTATCATTTGTTATGAAGAAATCAACAAAGTAAAACAAAACCTTAAAGAACATTTAGAAGGCATTGCCCATCTTCTTGCAGGTCAAGGCATAGATAAAAGTATAGTATGGGTCAAGGCTCACCCACTAGATGCTCTATTGAGTGGATGGAATTACTCAAGTCCCAAAAGATACCCGAAGTATTCTTCTCTCTTACATAATGGTATCCAGACGATAGCTTGAAAATCTCAGCCACGGGTGTCCATCAAACTATATTATAAAGTTAATGATGTTAACCAAACTTCCATGCCCACCTAGCAACATTAAAAATGTATTTCAACATTAAATAAGCTATATGGTTATATGTATGTTTTTAAACAGATCCTAATTCGTCTTTTCTTAAAAATATTTTTATTGGAAGGACCTGTTATTGCTAATGATAGTTGTTTAAACTACTCTTTCGAACAAGGGCTATTATTGTTATTTTTTTTTACTTTAAAGAGGGAATTTATCTTTGACACGTTGGCATACGAATGTGTATTGTTTGGAAAAAAAAAAACTATTTAAATTTGAAAATGCGCAAGATGTCTGATGTTTTAAAGATAACCGTTATTTAAAACTAGGAATTGTAAGTAAACCAATACGCTCTTTACTATATTTCATTTGATAAAAAAATATTGTAATCCACACGCATCTTAGCTTTGTATGAGATAATATTTGCATGTGTAGTTTTCGTTACTTTTTACAATCGACTGGTTGCAAGCTTAATGTCTGAATATTCTGGAAAAGAATGGACATTTCCCTTTAAAGTCTCTTAAATTTGTCCTATTAGTAGGAAAGCTTACATATTTTCTTTAATAAAGGACTTATTCTTCCTGAAATATAGGTTAGATAATTGGAATAATGAATATTCTTGATTCAATTTTACAACATGGGTTTGAAATTTATTTAATTTAATCTTTTTTATGAACAAATTACAAAAGCTTTCTCTAGCCTCTATTGGAAAGATCCAAACTTGGGGTCCTAAATTAATACTTAAGTATTTGTTTACCATCAATTTTATTGTGCTCATTTCAATTTGTACTTTAGGACCTGTACAATTTTTATCTGCCACATTATTATGTTTATTTTACCATTATTTTCTTAAATAGACCCACTAGACTTATTTACACATCTAAATATAGACCATTATTTATTTTTTCATTTTAGTAGTCTTGTGTCAAAGCCTAAGAGACCTGACCTGGATTGGCATAATATTACATACTGTAAATATCTTATTTATGCTAGGATTAGTTTGTCTAGTATTAAAAATAGGTGATGTCCTCCAATTTATGAACTTATTATATGGGCCTAAAAGTGTTTGTCTCATAGCCAAGTAATATTAGGTCTTTTTCTAGTTTTGGGGTTGTTCCCTTTGGCTTCTTCTGTAAACTGGTTCAAATAAGAACTTCTCATAGATGGTCAGGTTATGTGCAGGCAGTTTGATGATCGGTTTTTAATTAAAATGTGGTTTTTAATTACTTATTTTATTTTGGCACTATTAGGTGAATATAGTGTTTTTAACAGGTCCAACTTTTTGATCAAATTGGCAGTCCTATTTTTTGAGACCCAAAATATTCTATGAGGCCTGCTATAAGCATAAATACTAATACATTAATATAATAAGAAGTAAGATTGAATTTATAGTGAGTATATCTGCATTTTCATGAAGGGAGAGTGGAAAACCACACTCACCACACCGAGATTTGAACCCCAATCTCCCCATCATCAGCGGTATTCTATTGCGAGACTGATGCCTAAGACTAAACCACTACTGAAGTGGGTATAAGGTGAACAACGATAGCTTATACACATTTCCATTCAATAAAAATTTTACTTTTTATTTTGTTAAATTAAATTAGATTTATTGACTAACAAACAAAGGAAAATTTATCATTAATATAATTATAATTTAAAGTTAGCTACAACTTACTGAATAAATTGAAAAATAGCTTCTTATTTTTTTCATGTTAAAGGCATTTCGCTTTTCACAGATTTGGTATCAATAGGGAACATATCTGCTACATATGACGGAGTCCGCCTGTACTATTTAAATCATCACATAAAAGGGTGTGGTCCTCACAATCCTTGGATACAAAACTTACTGGTACCAGTACTGTTAGCACATAGTACAGTAGCCCCATGGCTTCTTTGGTGCTGACTGATAACTCACAGCTGACTTCTGACAGTCAAAATTTAGGTATATATCTAAATTTTGACCGTTATAAGTGACGGCTGCTAAACACATGTTTTTGCATATCATCTGGTTCGGCGTAGGGATACATAATTTGGTCTGGTAACTTTTTAAAGCTGTCAGTCAGCACCAAAGAAGCCATGGGGCTACTGTATTGGGGCTGACACTCTTTTATAAAATACTTGCTCTTTTTACCATTGGAACACAGATGGGAGGATAACATTAGAATGAACCTGAAAGAAATAGATGAGTTGGACTGGATAGAACTAGCTCAAGATTTGAATAAGTGGCATACCTTTGTAGGTGCAGCAATGCACTTTCAAGCTTCTAATGCCATAGAGTAAGGCCTATCGCCCACAGAGCTACTCAAATAAGACTCAAAAGTGACGCCTGTAAAACCTAAATTACCAACCAGTAGTTTGAGCATCACCGCTAATATATTTATATAGTGATCCACTCACGGGACTGGGCTACTGTTTGCTAGTCAATTTATGATATGTCTGTGTCACTGGAAATTCAGCATGCTAGTCCACAGGCTACCTCAGTTAAAAACTCAGTCCTCATGACTGAACAACATTGAACAGTTAATGTACTAACGTATTCAGAGTAGCTTTCTTTCCACATTCTGTATCTTCTTTTATTGTTATTGTTGTGAGTATTATTTATGATTATATTCTTTTCATTGTATACATGAATCCAAAATCTTCTTTTGTTCCGTCTCTTAGATCTGTAGAAATAATAAAGAAACAAATATTTTAGAAGACTGAAGAATGTGCTTGCAGCTAAATAGTAAAAAACTAATTGAAATTTTGCCACTTTTCCTTAACACAGTGTGCGAAATATAAGTTACAAGTGTCTGACCAGTTAGTGACTTCAATCACAGTTGAGTCGCTCTGTTCTGCGAAACATAGCCTAAGTTACTTTGATCACTAACCAGTCCAATCTCAGTTGAGTCGCTCTGTTCTGCGAAACATAGCCTAAGTTACTTTGATCACTAACCAGTCCAATCACAGTTGAGTCGCTCTGTTCTGTGAAACATAGCCTAAGTTACAACAAGTTGTTCATATTAATATAAAGAATAAAAATTAATATGTTTGAGTTCATATTTTCAAAATTTCTGGAAATTTTATTTTTCCAGTCTCGGACAGTTTGCAGCATCAATTCATCAATGTGTGTGTGGTACAGTCGAGTTTAATCGAAGCAAATATTTTGGAGTGTATAAAAAATGGATATTCATCATGGTGGAAAGCGGTCCTTTGAAGCTGCAGATAAAGAGAGATTTCCAATGTTCCGCAGTCAATCACTCCGAGATCTGGCTAGGTCTTATAAGAGACTGTCTGGGGGATCCAGACGGCGCTCCAAATCGGAAATCAGATGTTACGCGTCTGTATCTAAGGAAGAAGTAAGTGCATGTGAGATGAATTTGGACGGCATGTTGATAATTTACTTGGCAAACCCAATCCACAAAATATAATAATTTAACGGGGTCGCCACCACTAATTTAGAAAACTGGGATATTTTGTGTCTGGGAAAACACAGGTAATTTAATAAATTCTAAAGAACTGCAATATTTGTGAATTTAGGACATAAAACTGAAAACATTTTTTATAGAAAAAAAAATTTAAGACTAAGAATGTTAATTTGAATACATATCTTATACCCCTTCCCCATTTTTGCTCTTTATTTAACAACTGCATTATTTGTCATAATAGGGTGACCTGGCGGTCTAGAGGTAAGGTGTCAAACTTCTATGCTGGCGGCCGGGGTTCAATCCTCGGTCCCGGCACAGATTTATCTGATTACCAAACCCTTCCTTCACCTCTGACAATACATCTTGTGAATGTGAGGAATGCCAGGCCTCCACCGTGGTTTGGATCCCACGTTAAGCTGTAGGTCCTCCATTTCATCTCACAATCACCCTACCATTACACATTAGCGTAAGTGCGTATAACCCAAATGGGTAGTAAGACGCGGTGCTAATAACAGTAATAATAATAATTATTATAATAATAATAATAATTATAATAACAATAATAATAAGTCATAATAAAGTTAAACCATCCTGTTCTAAATACCAATAATATTAGGTACTTCAAAATCGTATAAAATCCTAATTTCATTCCTCAATAGGCCTACTACTCCCAAACCATGGTTCCCACCCTCTTTTGGCTGACGGCACCTTTGGTATATCATCAGATGGTTATAAAAAACTTAAAGCTTGGTTTTCTAGTTACATCTTTATTTTATCATCTGATAATGATATTAATTTAACAGTTAAAGGTAAAGCGCTCTTACGTGGGGCAACAGACCCTCTTAATGAATTTTAAAGTTTTGATGCGTTGCTGCTTTGTGAGTATTTTAGTGTTTCTCACAGGGCTGTGGAGTCTGAGTTTGAAGTTCTTTGGGTTGAGTCTTGAGTTGGTAAAAATGTACCGACTCTGGCTTCAAAATAAAAACTCATATATTTACCCCATTTTGTTATAATATTATATTTTTATTTTAAACGAACAATATTATGTATGAAAAAAGTGCATTGAGCAAAAACATTTAGTAATGAATAAAATAATAGAGTATTAGTTAAAAGTAGAACACAAATAAAAGAAGACACTAACACAAATTTACACACACTTCAATATTTCGATGCTATTAAAGCACCTTCCTCAGGAAGTATTAGGGTCATTCCATGTCAAATCAACCAGGCTCTCAAACCGACCATTTTTGATTTTTATGAAACTTGGTATATTTGTAGAATTCATCATTATAAACAAGTATAATTTTTTAAAGAATTTTTACTGCANTTACTACTACTTCCTGAGGAAGGTGCTTTAATAGCATCGAAATATTGAGGTGTGTGTAAATTTGTGTTAGTGTCTTTTCTTTTATTTGTGTTCTACTTCTTTCCTAATACTCAATCATTTTATTCATTACTAAACGACCAATATTAATAATTTGGGTTGACAAATTTATTAATACAATGTCTATCTAAGAAGGTTCTCATGAAGTAATCTGTATTTCAGTATATTTTTTATTACTTATTATTTATACCTTAGCCATTTACGATAGTCAGACAGTATAAAAATTAAGGAGTCTGAATTGAAGGCTTGGCGTACAGACTCCACAGTTTTGGTCGCACATGGCCGCGATCCTACCATTGGAGAAGGCTAGAAAGGAAAGTTGGGGGGAAAATCCATGCAGGTGTACAAGCTTTTTACTTTTGGCTGGTCACCTACTAGATGAATTACAACTGATAGAAAGTGTTACCAATACCACATGAAAAAATGGCTTAGTTTCTTTGGAAAAGGATTGAAATAAAAATTAACTTCATTTCTTAGCTGTTTAAAATGTTATTTCCTTTGTTCAACGCCCCCCACCCTCCTTAAAATGTTTCACACCCTTGTTTGGGAACCAATGCTCTGAAATCTGTGGAAAAATTAGTGTTTATTCTTGAACACTCTTAAAACACAGGAAATTTATAAGTCTTAAGGCTATAGTGACAACCCTCTATCATAAAAGTTAATACATTCTCAGAATGAATTCTAGAGCTTCTGCATTTTGACTTATTATTATTTTCCTTAACACACTAAATATGCTATCTATAGTATTGTGATTGTATCTGAAGGTATTTCATTTATTATTATTATTATTATCACCGCGTCTTACTACCCGTTTGGGTTATACGCACTTACGCTAATGTGTAATGGTAGGGTGATTGTGAGATGAAATGAAGGACCTACAGTTTAACGTGGAATCTGAACTACAGTGGAGGCCTAGCACTCCTCACATTAACAAGATGTGGAAGGGTTTGGTAATCAGATAAATCTGTGCCGGGACAGAGGATTGAACCCCGGCCGCCAGCACAGAAGTGTGACATCTTACCCCTAGACCGCCAGGTCACCTTCATTTATTATTACAACATATAATGCTAGTTATTTAATTCAGCACACAGCAACACAATACAACCATGTCTAAATTAGGTCTACTGGATTTAAAAAAAACAAAACAAATTGGGACCATTTTTGAACACCAACACGTTTCAAGGTATAAATATACTGGTACATCTAGAGATGATTAGATATTTTAGTTTACTTTATGTTAGGTCACTAGTTTTATCTGGGTGCCCGGTAGCCATCCCTAACTACAACACTACTGCGGCACCGTGGGGACTTATGGTCGGTCGGGACGGACCCCGAGCGGTAGGGGTGGGAATGGGTGGTTCGTGGGGAGTGAGACTTGAGAGCTAGTCCGATAACGTATATTTATTAACCTATTCAGATTACTAAACTACTACATGAGTAACCGGGTAGATCTCCCGTGACGAGGGAGCAGGCACGGTAGCGGAACCCGCAAACCTTTCTATAGACCCGCGATCAACCCTTCGGCGGGGGAAAACCACCAGATCACATTTTGTTCCCTCCGTGGTTTAGTCGGTCGTTGCTAGATACCGACCCACATGCACTCAACATGGCTCCAAACACTAAACAACGTGTTATTCTATCTCACAAACTTGCTGATCTTGATATTCCACTAGTCAGGAAGGTCCATCGGTTGCAGCGTGCTCGCTCGTCAACAGGATGCAAGCTATATGAAATATATGCTATTCTCAGCAGGATGGCAATCCAACACTCTTGGCTTCCAAGGAAATGTACAAGCGTGGTTTAACCTCTTGCCAGAATAACCCTTAAAATAACTATGCTCTAACATTTATCTAATTTGTTATAATAATTATTAATTTTAAATACTATACTACAGGGTTATTCAGATTCCTAGGTAAAAAATTATGTGCGCTGTAGAGGCTGACAAGACAAATACTTCCACATGATTTGGAGGAGTTGGGGGTGCTCACGCAATTTGACACATTTGTGTGAACATTTGAATGTTGTATCACAAAATAAACTCAATTGCATTATTTTTCCCATACTGTCGAGCAGCTCATTGCCAGCTTCGGTGGCCGCATAGTATAAGGCATAAGGTCTAACACTCAATGGATTAGACTGTCTATGAGAGGTAGATTGAGGTTTGAATACCGGCCATGTGGTTTTCCTAAATGTCTCTCCACTTTATTTTCATGCAAATGTGGGTACACTTTCCATAATTCATCCTTCCTAACACATTCATTTGTATAAATAGTACATATGTTTATAACCTGAGCGGGTAATCATGCTCATGCTAAAATAATGTATATTTATAGCAGGGCTGTTGAGTCGGTACTCCAAACCTTCGACTGTTGACTCCTCTATTTTTCTATTTTCTGACTACCATAAATAGCTAATGTGTGTTATTTAACAAATTGACTGCATTGAAATGCTCTACTACAGATGACTTTGTGGGAAGCTTCTTTGTCATTGTCAATTTATATTTAAATAAATTTGTCAATCCAAATTACAAATTTCAGTCCAAAATAATAAAATAAAATATAAAAACAGTTTTATAATACTATAAGTTTTTAATTTGAAGCCAGAGTTGACTAGTAGAACATTTAATGTTGATCAATTGAACAAAATTACTTTCACTTGCAGCAATTGCAATATATTTTATACAACATTTCCTCTATTCAAAGACACCATCACCATAACTTATCAGTATTACCAACAGAAAAAAGCTTTGATTTTAAGAAAATTAGTAAAATTAAAATGCCAAAATACTTTTTAGCTAAGAAATATGTTTATCACAGAATTCAATTTACTAACAACAGTAGAAATAGAATCTTAATTATCAGTAGTGTCGCTACCGCTCCTTCCTACGGGCCTAATCTGTCAGGATAGCTTGCGGGGCAGGATAGGGCAGCGGCAAAATAGCTGTGTGGGTTTGTCATTTATAGAAATAAGACTTTGGTTTTTAGGGTTTATTAATAGCACTATGTGTTACTACAAAAATGTGTTGTTAAACAAATATAAAGACTTTGACACAGAGGCTCGTGGGAAAACTGGCTTGGTGAGGAATACCCAACCAATGGCTCGACTGACAATTCCACAGATCCAAACTCGGTACCTTGGGCACGACAGTTGCCCCCCAACACAACTCATAAGTACCCAATGTTCCAATCCGTGTGGCCCCAAAAACAAGCAGTGTGACCCCTCTGAATAGATATTATTTTGTCAGTCTCAATAGTTTAAAAAAATAACCATTTATACATCAAATCGGCCCATACACCGAGAACAAGGACAAGTTGTTTTGAGATGTCAGCAGTTTCGTCCTAATGTTTACTATCTCATCATAACAATTAAACTCGGCCAGTTCTTTCAACACTTTTATGTAAGTTTTAAACAAACCCCTCCAATTTAGGGCAGGGTGATTATAGTTGGTATGTTATTCATCATTTCTTTCTGAATCAATATTAGTCTTTCTTCTGAGCCATCTTTATCTTAACTATTCCATAATATATTATCATCTAGGGCATCAAGAGCGTTGGTCAAAAAATAACTGATTCTTAAACTCTCTCGATTCTAAGAGACACCCCATTTTTAGGAATGTTTAAACGGAAAAAAGTGTGTCTTAGAATTGAAGAAATACTGTAATTGTAATCAAAGAAATTGCTATTTGTTGGAGCTCTGTTGAGTAACCTATCGCTGAAAGTGACTTATTAAGGCTTTATTTTTTATTACATGTTACGCTTGACCTCAAATTTTTTTCAGCTTAGGAAAATTTACATTTATTTTGGATAGAAGCTAAAGAATTTCCATGCTATTTTATTATTTATGGTTATTTACTGCCCTTGTATAATACAAGGTTTGTCGCGAACTAGTTAAATAGGGAATACCTAAAAGAAATAATGAAATTTGGTGTGACGGGTAAAATTCAAGCACACTTCAAAAAGTCAGAATTATCAAATATATTTGCCATTTTCTAAATACAAAATGTAAGAACCTGACTCACTGTAAAGTATTAGTTTCATGTCCAATATTTGAAAAGAGCACTGACATATTTGTTTTTAATAAATCTTGTATTAAGAATCAAATTTAATAAATTAGTTACTGGAAAAAATGCATAATTTTTGGTTTGGCAAACTTGAGAAATTCAGGTAGTCTCAAAACGAGGCAAATCTAAGAATATTTGCACTTGATGTGAATGTATTTATCTGCCATGTTTGTTCCTTGTCAGTCTCAAGTGGAACCCGGCTGCGACAGTGACGAGGAAGTGTTCTGGGGACCAATAACTGTCCGAGAAATACTAATAACTAATGGGTTAAAGAAGAAAACCAAACTCAGGTGAGTCTTAAAATTCCTGTTGTTCTTAAGGTATGTATTGCTGCCGAAATTATATCACTTACCACATTGAACATTTTTAACCGGTCTTTTGGGTATTCTTGAAGTGATTTATTTTTAAAGAAATTAAATATAGCAGACTTGTGCACAAAATTATTAAAAAACTAAACATTTTAACATTGTTACCTATAATAATAATAATATTATTATTATTATTATTATTAGCACCGCGTCTTACTACCCGTTTGGGTTATACGCACTTACGCTGATGTGTAATGGTAGGNGCACCGCGTCTTACTACCCGTTTGGGTTATACGCACTTACGCTAATGTGTAGTGGTAGGGTGATTGTGAGATGAAATGGAGGACCTACAGTTTAACGTGGAATCCGAACCACGGTGGAGGCCTGGCATTCCCCACATTCACAAGATGTCTTGTCAGAGGTGAAGGAAGGGTTTGGTAATCAGATAAATCTGTGCCGGGACCTGGGATTGAACCCCGGCCGCCAGCACAGAAGTCTGACACCTTACCCCTAGACCGCCAGGTCACCCAATATTATTATTATTTATATGGTAGGTATTGCTATAGATTTAAAGGTTTCCGATGGTTACAAACTGTAATATATATAAGTCATATAATGATGCTTAAAATAATGTTTTTGCTTATCACTTTTGTCAAATATTAGGTCTAGTAATGTATTTCTAATATACAATAACTACTGCTGTAATGTTCCTGAAAAAAAATGCCATTTTATTAAAGATACGTTTTCCTATAAGAATCAATGCTAAGTTTAGGAGTTAGATTCCAAAGCCCCCCACCCACCCCAAAATACATAAAAATTGTGTCATAGACCTTTCTCAGAAACCGTGTGTATATTAAAATGCAAGAGACATTGTTGTAACTCAGAAACATTTTCATAAATTCTGTAAGCTAACTTAAAATACTGTAGTTAGGCTCAACGCTGCAGCAGTGTTTACACCACGCTGACCGGATTTAAGTCGCCGTATAATGTATATTTTCACACCTAGGCTAATTGAGTGTCAGCTTTTCTATGCAACCACAGTTGTAGATTAATTACACAGACACTTCAACGCCGTCTCAGACAACAAACACTTTATGGCAAATTTTAAAACCTATAAACACACTCAACGAAAGGTAAAAATTAGCCACACGTTTACATGTACTAAACTGACCGTAATGATAACATTTTAGAAAACATAAAAAAAAAGTCATTAGGTTGGCCTAAGACTTGAAAAGGAAAATTGAAATTTATTGGGTTACATAAATATAAGAATGGTGAAGAATAATGTAAATGGGCTACTCTCTGCAAATGGGGAATTGTGAGTTTTAAATATGTGTGTATATATATATATACATGCAACTAAAAATATATATATTTTTAGTTGCATAGTATAAAATAGAAATCAAGTAAAAATATTAGAATGGGTCAATATCAATTGATATTTTTCCCAATTTTATCTGGCATTGCTGGCCAAAAATAAAGAAGACTTGCAGGAAATTATGTACTGACTGTTGGAGATGGAGCGAAGATATGACATGGGGATTAACAGTGATAAGTTATAAGTGATGGTGATTTCACTAAAATGGAGACCCGCTGGAAATCAAAGTTGGAAAACAGAGCAGTTAAAGTACCTGGGAAGTCTGCTGACAAATTACTCCTACAGCACTAAATAAATTAGGTTCATGGCCAAGGAAGCTTTCAACAAGAGTAAGTTACTGCTCAGCAGCAAATTGATTTTGGAACCAAGGAAGAAACTGATGAAATGCTACATTTTGGACTATCGCGCTGTATGAAGCAGAAACTTGGGGCTTTTAGTAAGACGGAAAAGATATAATTGGAAAGCTTTGAAATTTGTTGCTGAATAATACTTGAGAATATTAGGTGAAGAAGTACTAAGAAGAGTGGGTGAGAAGAGAACCATTTTGGATGTGACTCTTAGGTACAAACCAAACTGGATTGAACACATCCTTAGGAGGAACTGTCTTCTGCATGACGTCGTTGAAGGAACGGTTGAGGGAAAGAGGAGCTTTGGAAGGAGGAGGATTCAAATATTGGATAACTTGAAGGAAAGAAGAAAATTTTAGGAGCTGAAAAAGTTTCAATTTAATGAAAAGATCAAGGGATTGGGTGGTAATGATAGATTTTCTTCAAGAGGCAGACATTACCTCTTTGTCCGATAGTAGCAGTGTAAAGTGTGAACTGTGTTCTTCTTTTCATTGTAAAACCATATTGTTTTTTTTCCCTTTTATATGTTTTCTATCTACCTTTCCTCAGCTGATTAGTGCGGCCTGCACCATCTGGTAGAAAACCCATGTATAAGTGCGAAAGAACCTACTAATTTTACCGGAAAGATATTTTCATATACCTTCCAGGCTTCATTTTCATGCCACAACCAACATGAGACCAACAGCTTTTCTTCCCCCCTGAAGAATATAAAGCTCATTTATTTTAAAAATTAATTTGCTCAAACACCATGTACTCTGGCTTCTACTCCCCCCCCATGCTACTTCATAAGTTTTTTAACATTTTAGTTCCTAAAACTAAAACATTTTTCAATTTGGGTAAGCTAAGGGTCCCAGGCTTGATTCCCGTCATGGCCGGATAATTATCATTGATGAAAATATGGGCTTACACTTTGACATTGATAAATTGACAGCGGGGGACTGGATGTTGTACCTATGCTAGTCTTAAGTTAGATTACAAGACCTATGAAGTTACGAGAGGCCTAGCAAGCCGGTAATGGAAAATATATTACGTGAATAAAAAAAATGACCCAGTCCACAGGCTGGAAACAGTAATGGATGTAATTACAAGCAGAAACTTAATGCAGACATAACCTGAACATACTGATAATATTTGACTGGCACTGTCTCTAAACATATAAATCTTATTTGGAATAGAGCACTATGCTAAATTATGGTTTAACTTAGGAGGGATAGCCAGCACACTTAACTTAGTGACATTGGAGTAGAAATTGTTTAGATATAACATCTAAAAACACACGCACAAATAGTTTTAAAGAACCGCTTCACTGACACAAAATAAACTATCAAACTGGAAACATATGGAAGATCAAATTTTATAGTTGAATGAATGAAAACTAGTATTGGAGAACGAAATATTTTGTACAACCAAGCATTACTCGATCCCAAAGCATTTTAAACATATCCAACAGCTAGTGGGGCCACGAAAAAGTTTAATGCTACCACCAGCACCCTAACCTTCTTGTACATTCTGTTTATCTTGTAAGGTAAACTTCCTTCCTTGAAGGATTACACTCTAATCTCTCTTATAAGCTAAGTCATAGTAGAACCATACAAAGTAAGCTCACTGTTTCAAGGTAAACAAAGTGTGCTTACTATGTCTCTCGATTGACATTTTGCTTGAATGGTAAAAAAAATGAATCATGGCAAATATACTCTACAGTTACTTAGCGAGAGAGATGGAAAATTTTGAATAGGAAAATTTTCTGCGGTGGCAGCTTCTTGTGGAGGTGTTAAACTATAGAGGTGGCACTTAGAGCCTTCTATACTTCAAAATATAGTGTGCTAAGAGGCAAGTGGGCTTTGAGAAGGGGGTGAGGGGTAGATAGGAAGGATNAGGATAGGGGGGGGGAGACAAATGTTGGACTAAGCTCAAAATTATTTTAGTTAACTTATTGATAAAAAAATCTAAGTATGATTCATGAACATACCGGGTCTACAAAGGCTTATAGTCATTTGTTTCTTTACTACCTTTTTTTATCACCACATCTTACTACCCGTTTGGGTTATACACCTATGTACTAATTACGCTGATGTGTTAGGGATGAGGAAGGTTGAATTTAAAGGAATTGCACCCGCATCTGTATGAAGTGAGAGTGGAAAACCTCCCTCAGTGCAGCCGACTTAATTGAACCCTGATTTCTCTGTCATCGGTATTCTAGTCTATTGCGAGATTGTTGCCCTACACCATGCGGCCACCGAAGCAGGTGTTTTTTTACTATTACTATTATTATTATTATTATTACTGTTATTATCCATTTAATCAGTTGAAATTATTTAAGAGAATTAATAATTGAAAATTTTCCGTAAAAAATATAGGGAATAATTTTCCACCTTACATCTCTACTTAAAGTTCGTTCACGGTAGGAGTTTACCTCTGAAAGGCCTTTTTCCCTACCAGAAATCTATTATATAGTAGGATATTGGTAGGAAAAAAGACCTTTCAGAGGTAAACTCCTACCGTGAATGAAGTATAGCGATAAACTACTTTGTTACAAATGTGTTATTTGTATTTGTCCAGATACAGTTCAAAGTGTGGGGAAAGACAGCAAGGATCTGGCTTTTGGAGTGTCCAACTCCCTCTTACTAATGTTAGTGAACTCAGGAGTGCTACACAAGGTAAGAAACATTTTCGTCTAAACTGAGGATAGTTGTTTCTTTATGCCTCTTTCTTCTAGTTCAAAAATTTAAAAATGACACATGGACCCAGTGCCATTGACTTAGGCCCGTATGCAAGGACAATGCTGAGCACGGCCAGAGTATGGGCTGAGCACTAGCAGAGCATGAAGCCCGTCGTGAAAACAGGTCTCTCGATTGTCTATGCGCGCAGCGCCATGTTGTGGAAATATCCTCTGAGTACGGGCAGAGTATAGTCTGAGCCAGCCCGGGACCAGACTCTGGCGAGACTCAAGATATTGCGTCATAGATCGTACTAGCACGAGGCTCATGCTCTGCCTGTACTCTGGTGAGTCTGGCCGTGATCAGCATCGTCCTTGCATACGGGCATCTGGCGAGACTCAAGATATTGTGTCATCGATCATCCTAGCACGAGGCTCATACTCTGCCTGTACTCTGGTGAGTCTGGCCGTGATCAGCATCGTCCTTGCATACGGGCCTTAGTGTCTATCCTGTATATTTCTCTGGCAAAGTGATGATGAACTACAGGGCTTGTACGGTCCTTGAAAGACCTGGACTTTAATGTGTGTCGGTTCAAGGTCTGGAAAAATCCTTAAATTGTTATGTGCCTTGAAAAGTTCTGAAATTTCCAGGTTTCAATATTTTTATTTTTGAAATGGCTGTGAAGAATGACTGTAAAAACCGTGCTTTAAAATGCATTGGGATGTGAAATATCTAGCGCTTCATCTTTGATCAAACGTTAGCTGTTGTCTGCTGGTTTTTTATAAGTTGCTTAAAAACAGTAATTTTTGATAATTCTTCTAAGATTTTTGTCTACCTATTAACACTCGAAGTACTTATAAATTTTTGTTTACCTATTAACACTTTAATTTTATTATATTTGGAAGAAGGTATAGGAAAGGTTGTAACACCGCCCTTAGTCTTACCAAAAGAATAAGGCTGGCGAACAAAATAAATTAACCATAAAAAAAAGGAACTAATAATTGCAGAGGAGCCGATAGGATAGTAACAAAAAGCGAATAGGCCGACACTGGTCTATTCACTTTCTGCTTCCATGAACTCACATCCCAACTATTTCAATATATTCCACGGGTACAAGAGAATGGTATCATAAAGGTTCGATATAACGAAATATGTCAAAAATATCATTTTAGTTTTATTGATGATAAATATTGAACAATAGATGTGTGCTATGAAGCAACGGCAAAAAACAAGAGTTACAGGAACTTTTAGTAACCATGATCAGTTACGATTCAATGTGATATATAAGGTTACTCCAAAGGGTAGAAAACAATACAACAACAATATGAAACTTTGGGTGCCGTATGGGCTATACTTATCTAAGACCTTGATCATAAGAACATACTATATTTCCCTGCCACGCAGGTAATACAAGTCTTTTGCTTGGACAAAAATATAGTAACGTCACTTACGCAAGAATGAACTTTCTTTGCCATTTGGGCAACAAGTTACAAGTCTTAACAGTGACAACAATATACTAATATTTCTTACGCTAAGTTAACTTTCCCTGCCATATGGGCAATAAGTTACAAGTCTTTTACTAGGACAACAATATAATATGTGAAAATAAACTATCTCTGCCATTTGAAAAATAAGTTGCAAGTCTTAACTTTGGCAACAATATACTAATATTGCTCTGCCGTATGGGTGATAGACATCTAATCTCTCAAAATTGATATGTAAACAAATACTCATGACATCGCACGAACCCTTACGGGGCTTCATGTTGAAGTAAACTAATTTGAAAGAGTTAAAATTAATAAAGTTTTATGAATTGTTAATATTACTCGCCAAAAAGGAATTTCCATGAACAATAAGCCGAAAAGGAATTTAGT